>JBBMOY011854721.1:7500-13065 GCA_037951405.1 Platydemus manokwari | reverse complement strand
GTTCAGCGTTATAACAATTTGTGTTAATAAAATACCTGCATAAAAACATGAATAACTTTTGACTCAACCTGGTATATTGTATTATATTCCATTATATTGAATTATATTACATTATATTACATTATATTAAAATAAATTAAAATAAAATTTTAAAAAATCCTCTTATAAAATCGAAGATTATTTTCCTCTCATTGTAATCTGTGCCAACGTTTGATCTCATTCCATTATTTTGCTCTCCTTTATTATCGGCAAAATCTTATAATGTATTTCGCCATAAAATTTTGTTTGCAGAATCAGTGTTCATAAAAACAAACTAAAATCGAATGTAGTGAGAAAAAGAGAAAAGAAAAATAGTGACCCATTGAAGTGCTTTCATCGATAATTTTATTATGAAATCTGGAGAAATAAAAATTTTCTCATTCGTTTTATTTGAATTCATAAAATTCATTTTCAAGATGGGGCCTATTTTTCGTCAGTAATATCAGCTGTCTACAACTTAAATAAATGAGGATTTTTGTTTCGAATCAACCAATAAATTGATAAAATGCATTAGAAATCATTCGTTTCTTCTAGTGTTGAAAGGGAGTGGCGGAATGTTATAAATATTCCATATTCATTGATAAAAAAATATTTTCTCGATTAATTAAATCTTCAAACAAATATTGACATCAATATTTGCCGCACTTTTCCCATCGATATTACCTGACTATTGGAATATTTCTGCAAAAATCCCATTCCAGCTAGCTTCCAGCTATTCTGTGTTGTGATGAGAATTGTGTATGGGGAGCAATTATTGTGATTGTATTGCAAGCTCGTATTCAAATATCGAAGAGCTTCGATAATCTAAAATAATAATAACCAAAAAAAAACACAATCAAATAATTTTTTCGTTCACAAAAAAACCGTTACCGGTTTAATTATTTGATAAATATTTGATTATTCTATCAAATTCGTCAATAGTTTTCACAGGAAACATTAGAGGTTGGATAAATAAAGTGTGAAGAAATTGTATTATCAGAAAGTAAAACAAAACATCATTTTTTATTGATGATCTTTTTTCATTATTATTTTAACCTAAATGTTTTAAATTTCAGTTGATAATGATTGCAGGAGAAAAACGAATATGTGCTCAAAAACGAAACTAGCTCCAAATAATTGCTGAAGTACACTAGATAAATTCATAATAAATAAATACATAATATATTCATATTTATGTCAGTGAAGAAGTATAACTATGTGAAGATTTGATGTTACATAGGTAATTTAATTCGACAACCACGCACATAGACCCGATTGTGAGCAGATTTGTGCCTGAAAAATGCACACAAAAATTCGATATCGAGCTGTTCATCAACAGATGTTACCGATAACTGGATATTTCCAAAGCAACCAAATCAATGAGGAATTTAATTTTAATAACCTATCGGATAATAGCACGATCGCTAAATGGGAGAGAGCTTCGAAGTATTTGAATGATTTTGGTTAAAAATATTATTGGCTCAAGATTAGTTGAGAGGACTTCAATACTGAAGGAAATCGGAATCAGGAAAAGTGGTTTTCGATAAAAAAGAAAAAATGGCGAACAAAATTCTATTGTATAAAACGTCTAACAATTTTATCGCATTTCTGGTGGTTTAATATCCAGAGGATGCAATATTAGAGAGAGAAATAAAAATGCAAAAATATCGTCTAATTACTGAAATATTTAAGCATGGATTGAAAAGCTGAATGAGTTCCGATGAACGTAAAATATGAACACTGCTATATCAGATGAATGACAAACAGGAAGATGATCTAATCATAAGACCAAGGCATAACTAAGGAGAATCGAATATCACAACTGCAGGAAATCATGGCATATATCACGAAATTGTGATGATCCGAAGGTTGTAAAGTGCTATATCTGTAATGAAATTGGTCATATTGCCGAAATTACCTAAATTTAATCAAGATAATAGATATCTATATCGAGCATTGGTGGATAAATCACATCATAAGGAAAAGCGAAACACCTTGATTGTATTTGAAAGAAAAGAAGAAAAGATATAAGACTATTTTTTGTTTTTATTCAGTTAAATTCAATTACATAAAGACAAACGTTTTCAATGCCAAATGTAAAAGAAATGACAAATATATTACACTGTACTTCATATCTATCAACTCAGGTGATTTGTATTACCATGTAATTTTAGAAGAAATATTCCAAGAAAAACAGCATTTTCATAAAAAAAATGGACAATATTACTTCTCAATTATATCATTCAATATGAAAAATGACGACTCAATGGTTTACCTCAAACACTGTAAAAGAACACCTTAAAATGTTAGTTAGATTTGGAAAAACTGAATTAAGGATAAATTAAGAAAATATAACATATGATAAAGGAAATTAAGTTTATCGGACACATAATAAATGAAGAAGGTATCAAAACTGACCTAAATAAGATTGAACCAATTAAAAAGTTTCAAAGACCAAAATACATAAAAAATATTTAAGAAGTTTCTTTGGGATTTGTGGCTACCATAGGAGAGTTATACATGACTACTGGAAAAAATCTAGAGCCTCAAAAGAATTATGTTGGAAGAATAACAATACATTAATGTGGAACGAAGCAAGTGATAAGATAATCCAAGAAATGAAAGAAGCTTTGAGAGAATAGTCAATTTTGACATACGAAAACCTAATTAATTAAGAATTCGTGCCAATCACGATGAAGGTTTTGACAAAATAGGAGCCGTTCAATCTCAATAAGATGAATAAAGAAATGAACATGTGATTGCATACATATAATATGCAAAGAAAACAAACATGAGAAAGGATATTGCATCACTAGAACTACTAGCAATACATTTTTTCTATCAGCATTTTAACCATTACCTGTTTGGTAAGAGATTCACACTTAGATTCACACAAAGTAATTAAATTCATGTTAAAAGCCAAAAATTCTGATATCACCACAATTTCAGACATGGTTGAATTATTTAAATAGCTTGGCCATAAACATGGTATTTAGAAAGGGCATTAATCATGGAAATGCAGATATGGCCTCAAGAAATACATGTTGCACGTGTTCACAATGTTTGACTAAAATGAGAATCCGACTATAGGAAAATACAAGCCCAAATACTAGTCATAATTACTGAAAATAAAAGAAAATAATGCAAATATGGGTGATGATTTAAAACGGAAAGGAAGAACACAAAATTGTCAAAATCTTCTACAACAAGACAAACTACATGATATGATACAATATACTCACAAGTTGTTGAGTCATGCATTAGCAGAGAAAATTATATGATATATAAGAAAGATTTGGTAACGGTAACTAGCGATGATATAAAATGTGGAAAAATCATAAGTGCTAGGGCAACGAAAGAAAACAAAAATTTTATAAAATATGATTAATGATAATTCCAAAATATTTGTGAACCCTGTAAAGAATCAATTAGAAATGAAGAAAATATATACTAGACATTATAGACCAATTTAACAGAAATATCACTTACACCAATAAGTAAAAAAAATGAAGAAATAATAGATAAAGTGATTTAAAATCATTGGGTTTTAAAATACGATGCACTAAAAAATTATATGCAGATTGTGGGAAAAGATTTGAATCAGAAAGAAAGAGATGTGTTTTAGAAAGAGAACAAAACGTGAAAGGATTATTTGAGTGACAATTGAGATCATATAAATGCTACAGTAAAAGGTAAGTAATACATTATCACCATAAATTGATTACAAAATGAAAGCTACTAATGTTATTTTTAAAAGATAAATAAACAAAATACAATAATACAGTAGATAGAAAAGAAATTAAAAAAAAAGCATCTATGAAAAACAATAAAGAGAAACGGCGAAATAAAAAACACAAATTTAAGAAAGGTATTGGTAAAGAATAATTACTTAACAAAGTCCAAAAACGATATTATTAAATACTTTATTGAGTTAACTACTACTAACTAACTCTATTAGTTTTGAAAGCCAAAAAGTGAGCATCTTAATTTTTCTGAAAATGACATTGTAAATTTTGATCGAATTTTCAAACCAATTACCAACCGAAATTTGATAATTATCAGCTCCATACTGATTATTATCATCCTCAAAAAAGTAAAAGTATAAAACTATTAATAACAGACTATTTTAGAAAATTGTATTGCCCGTTACGATTAACGATCAATGAATAATATGTTCGTGATTCGCCCATCGTATTTTGGTTGTTGAAAAGATAAACCTTGAAACGATTCATAATAAATGTTGATCTGTTCAGATGACAATTTGAGGTTATATAAAAATAAAATTGATTATCATAATGAGAGCGTATCAAAACAATCGGCATTGTGAAATCATATTATTTCATATTATTTCACTATGTATGATAACACTGTCTTTACATGACGAGAATTGCTTGACTATCGTTGCTATAGTTCCTATTGTTAACGATGAAAGTAGAACTGCATTTCTTTATTTGTTGTATTTGTAAAAATAAATGATATTCAGTAATACTAGTATATTTTACTTAAATTTATATCTGTTCTTTCGAAATTACAAGTGATTTGTTGTATTTGTAAACTCATTTCTCCAATCAAAACCAAAGACGTATCTCACCAAATTGACTGAGAAAATGTTTGGGAAATTGTGATAGAATATAATGAACTTCATTGACCTCATAATCAATGACTTGCAATTTATAACGAACAACAGATACAATTACAGATAGGAAATAGATGAAACAATTGGGGCATTGATTTCATATATAATAGATATCGATGACCAAATGTTCTGGATTTTCATTACCATAGCGAATAGACTCAAATACCGGTGTGTGAATATAAAAGAAAACTAGGTTGAAAATATTTTTGTGGTAAAATCAATATATTTGCATTGCATAAATAACTATTCAAAACATTGATTAAAACAATCGTAATATACAAATATCTACGAAACGGTGACTGTGATATTGTTTGTCCATTTCGTTTTGTGACGGATCAAATCGTTGAGGTCACTCAAGACCACTTAATATCGGCGCCAAAACTATTTTTACATCGCAAATGAGACTGGTTCGTAGTTATTCGTATGGAATTTATTCCAATTAATATTTTTCTTCGATTCTTATAACGAAAGTGAGTAAAATATTTTCTCTGTACACAGATGATCGATAATTGATAATATATAAATTATCAAATAATATTTTATTGGATAAACACCAAAAATATCTTTTTATGCCTTCTTCAATAGTTTATTTGAACTGACTTGAAAGTTAAAGATTAATCAAGAAATTTTATTGATGTAATTTATTTTGAAAATGAATTCAATAAAATGATCTGACAATTATATTTTAATATTATTATAAAATGGCAGAAAATAAAAAAAACTCAAGAAATTAATAAGTTAAATAAATAAGGTAGGACTTTTCATTATTTTATGTGACTAGGTGTGTACGTACGTTATTCAGTAGTAGAAGCCAAAATATGTTCGTGCTGGTACACTAAATTTTATAAATTCTATCTTACAAAATAAACTCATAACTAGAATATTTCGGTGTATCCACTCAGCGTACAACC
>JBBMOY011854721.1:0-2500 GCA_037951405.1 Platydemus manokwari | reverse complement strand
TTAATTTAAAGTACATATCCTACTAAATTTATCTGTTTTTTTTTCAATTCGTAAATATATAGATTAATTTCTTGTATAATGTATCGAGACACATAACGATTAGACCAAGTTATTAATAAAATAAACATTTTTCAATAAAATAACACATAAATTTTATGACTAACAATTGAAATAAACAATATACGGGTTAATTAGTTGTTTGGCTTAAAATTTTTAAATTCTTCTTTTCTTTTTCCAGACTTTTGACGAAAACTAATAGATATAAAAACGAATTGTTTCTGAAAATAATGTTTATATTTGATAATGGTTACTTAAGTGTACTCAGATGATTTAATGGAAAACAATTAGCGTAAAAGTTCTTTTCTAAATAACATTTTTCAATTTTATTTCGAAAAGTCCTTGATTCTAATTGATTATGAAGTCTATTTATATATCAGCTAAATGTTCAAACAAAGCTATTAATTAGAACCTCAAGTGAGGAATTCAATATTCAAAGACGAAATTTCCATTACAGAAAAATTAACCATGGTGAACTTTCTATAAAATAAACTATAAATAAATCCAATCAATTCTGACAGCTATTTACAAGAAATGACAGTAATCGATTAATAATAAATTCTTTTTCCTGAATTCACAATTATTCTCAAAGAACATTGAAACTCCATGACACAGTAATTTTCATTTTTAATAAGTCTCTATTGTAATGTTTCCGGAAAGATGAACAATTACACCAAAGAATTATCAATTTTAATTTCTTTAACACATCGTTTTAATATTATTAATTACACTTCCATTTGACTTTGCTAGTCGACTTTAATGGCACAATATTTATTTCATCAGATTTTAATCATTAAAGTGCTTTCTGAAAAGAAAGTTTCTAAGAAATCCCATGTTCATGTTGGATAATATTAGAGTGTGATCGATCATAAATCCACGTATTTAATAAATTAGCTCCTCATAATTCACTTTGTACCACGTGTCACGTTATTCTTTTGAATAATCAATTCATATTTGCTGCAGGAATCACCACGAAAATTTCATGAAGAAGTGATTACTCTATTTCTTATCTGATGAATAAGATTTCCAGTATTTACCTTGCAAATTGTAATTCATTCAAACATGATTTATTTTATTCTTTTTCATTATTATTATTGTGAGGGAAATTTAAATTAACTAATAATAATTTACCTAATAATAATAATTTAAAATAATAATTTTAATACAAAATTTTAGCTTAAGTTAAGAAAAAGAGTTATAATGAATTTTCGCGCATGAGATAATTTTATAACTTAATTGGCTTAAGTTATAAAAAGTAGTCCTAAAATGAAATATTAAATTTGTTGAGTGTATCGCAAAATTAAATTTAGTTTTAATTTTTAATATTTTTAATTTTTTATTTAAGTTCTTAAGAAGAATTTAAATTATTTGAAATCAAATATTAAATAGGATAGTGCTGAAAATTTTCCTAAAATTTGATTATTTGATTAAATGTAAAAAGTAGGCAGAATTTCAATTTATTGAAAATCAGCGAGGACCCTTTTTTTAACATTAGAAGCAAATCGAGAGTTATTCTCAATATTTTACTATTATTTTATAAAAATAACCAATGATATTATTAAACATATTTATAATTAACTAACTGGACTTATAATTATAAAAATTTAAATTTAAAAGCTCAAATAATCATATAGAAGTGTTTTGATTAGAATGGGAACTTAGTTTTAAAACTATGTTTTGTCACTATTAGACATCACAAAAAATGAAATATTAACTGAATTATACGAATAAATCAAACATAGTAGTTATATAAAATTAAAAAATAAAATTATCTCATGTTCGAAAATTCATTTTAACAAAAGTAGGCCAAAGGACCCTTTTTCTTAACTTAAGCCTCAGTCATAACTTTCAAATACAGCCAACCGTAACCTGTTACGATATTTAGGATTTTTGAAAATCAAAATAACTGAACAATCCTAAATTTACATTTAATTTTCTTAAAAATATTCCTTTCATAGATATTTTCATATATTCAGTTAAAACACATACATTCAATTCAATATTTCATTTCGTATATTTGCAATGCAACATGTGGGTGGAATTTAAATTTTTATTTCATTTTATGAACTCTATTGGAATACTATTTTCTCATTACGAAGTGCTTGGAATTTATATGAAAAGTTTTTGATGATTTTTGTATTAATAAAACGATTTTATAAAAATACACTTTAAAATAATTTATTATCTCTTGATAAATGACTTTTGAAGATATATTGCTAATTGCTGAGAATGTAATATCGGAAATCGATTGTCCACGTGGTAAAATATTGACTTCATTGTTTATTATAAATATTAAAATATCGTTTGTTCGATATTTGGTCGATGAAAAATCTGTCGGTAAAAATTTTCAAGGAGTTAATTATTAACTATTAGGTTGGTGCAAAAATAATGGCCGTTATCTAACAGCAACTTTAAAAGACTATAACTCGCTTAAAAAATAAGT
>JBBMOY011853610.1:0-13071 GCA_037951405.1 Platydemus manokwari | reverse complement strand
AATAAAAATGTAAATTATATTTTAATTAATTCACTGCTTGTATTTTATGGAATTAATTGAAATATAATTTACATATTTGTTTTGTCAGTCGAGTTTTATTGAAATATTCACAGGACAAATAACACACAAATATCAAATGAGAAAGCTATTTATAAGCTTTCATAAATTTTTATCTGATCTGAAATCTTTTGTTAAAATTGAATTATTATTATATTTTTCATTATTAATTGCAAATGAATTATAAAATATTGGCTTTATTTCTATTGATTATCGCTATTGATTATTGATCAACAAGTTGTCACTGTTTGAAATATTGCGGTGTTTGTTACACTGCTACTGCTGGCAATGCGCTAAGATATAATGAAACTAAAGGTCTTGTTTTGTATTTTGTTTCACTTAAATTATAATTAGAGAAAATATTTATTTTAATTAACTCACAATCTTTGATTCCTTATAAGCAATTCTAGATTTCCTATTTTATACCACCCGATATCATTCTAGGTTATAAGCGATGGCAATTTTCTTACTATACGCATTACATTTCGAGGGTGCATCCGGTATTGTTTTGCAGAGATATGTGACACAAATCGACTATCAAGCTGCGTATTCAGTGGAACAGAAGTGCCCGCATTTAAAGATGGAATTTTTGAAGACAGCAGAATGGTGGGGAAATCTATTGTTACTTCATTTGAAAATAAAACATTGGAATTCATTGATAGAGGGGGAGAATTTAGTTGCTGCTGCTCCTCTTATTGTAATAATGGAGTTCAAACCGCGTGTGCTCATAAACATATACATTCTTGATAATTCGGTTATATTAAACAATACTTTAAAAATTGTTTCAAACACTGATATTATATATTAAACATCAAGAACATATTTAAAATTTCCACCAATTTTCAGTAACTAACACATATTTCGCCATGTACATACGGACAATCACCATGACTATTATTTCCAAATTTATATTTTCATAAAAATATTCAAATTTCATTGAGATTTGTTTGTCATTTAACAAGTTCGAATAAAATATATCGAGTTGTTTTCGAGTAGAAATCACAAAATAAAAATGTAAATTATATTTTAATTAATTCACTGCTTGTATTTTATGGAATTAATTGAAATATAATTTACATATTTGTTTTGTCAGTCGAGTTTTATTGAAATATTCACAGGACAAATAACACACAAATATCAAATGAGAAAGCTATTTATAAGCTTTCATAAATTTTTATCTGATCTGAAATCTTTTGTTAAAATTGAATTATTATTATATTTTTCATTATTCATTGAAAATGAATTGTCAAAAATTGGCTTTATTTTTATTGACTATATTGATTATGGCTCACCAAGTAATGCTTAACAGATCTAATGACTGTCTCCGAGACACTTATAAGATTTTTAATCATATATTTCCGTATTTCCATAAGCCGATAGTTACGATTTGAGCGGTGCCCATTTCCGACATCCATACCAGTTTGACACATCTTGTAAATTTGACTCCACTGTTTTATATCGTGATTCATTGAGGACCAAATGTATTTTTGTTGAATTCTGCGGAATGTCTACTTGACAAATTGATGGCGCCGAGGGTAACTATATTGATACTGTAGTTAAAGAACGTTTGATAAGGTTTGTGATAAGACTATTAATTTTAATTGCCCTTATTGTTTAAACAAATCATCTTCGAAGGTAAATTTATATTTGTATTTCCTGGTAGTTCTTGCCCATTGTGATGAAATTTGTAAGTCTTCTAGATCCAATGAGACCCACTTATGTGGAATTCTTTCCATATCTGTTGTAAATGCTTTTCTTGCTGATGTGCCTTTAATAATTCCTTTGTATTTGCTTGCGCAAATTTATAAGAATGTACGGAACCGTTCAATGGCATTTAAGATTACCGCCACTTCAAGTTCAATTACTGTTTAGTTGGTTTCGTGATGTTTGAGTTACGTGCTTACGGATGTGATGGTGTATTCACTTCCATCGTCGCCATTTTAGCCTAGCACGTCTTCGATAGTGTAGCCGTCGGGATCGATCATAATTTCGCCATATTTGAGTGTCTCTAAATCGGATCGACTAAGAGAGCTAGTTTTAATATCGTGAAATCCTCTCGTTTTCTTCTTATCATTTTAATGGTTTGTTTTTTGTATGAGATTCTTCAATGATATGGCAATAGCTGCAGTTTCTTATGATTTTTCGTTAATAATTTTGATTAATAAAAGTAATTATACTCTGTTATTACCAATTGACTCTGTCTGAGTTGTATGTTGTAGGTGTCATCATCTATTGTTTGATCGTATCATTCCGCGAGTTTGAATAACTCATTGAAAGGATCTGCATATTCGTCACCAGTGACTTCTTTCGAATCCACCGCACTGACTTTAATTAGTGGAGTTGTTTTCAATTTGGAATAAACTGATAACTGTGGTTGGTTTTCTGAATGATTTTTTCAGTCATTTTTAAATTATGCTTTTTGTAATATATAATTACCATAAATGGGAGTGAATCCATAAAATAGCTAACTTAAACCAGAATTTATTGTGTGCTAAAACAAAATTTTTCTTTGATTTATTTAAAATAAATTTTATATGAAAAATTCTTTTCAAATTAAATTCTATGTTTGAATACTTTTTGTGCTTGTGTCTATTTGTTTAATTTAAGATGTAGTTTTACATTGTAGGGTTGGATTTTTTTTTATTTTTATCATTTTATTTTGAAATTATTGTTCTTTTCTAATTTTTGAATTTCATTTAAATTTGTAGGAAATGTTATTCCATTTATATTCAATTTTTCAAAATGTTTTGTTAATTAACATGGTCTGTTTCGCTACCTTTTCTCCATCAATTGGATAAAAGTAAGCTGGTATTGAATACACGAAACATTTGTCGTCATAATATTCTATATTTACTATATTATTGGAGAATAATGGTATATAATTACTTCCAGATAATACATTTATCCTTGAAATGTTATGGTTTCTAATTCAAATATATTCCATCCACTACCTCTTACTTTTAATAAATCATCATCTAATTTATGAGTAAAATGTTTGATTGTTTCTAATAATTTATCTTCATTAATTGAATCTTCACCAATTATTAATGTTTGATCTGAACTTAATGCTATTGTAATGTAACTGTATTCATTTGTATTGTGATTTATATTTTGCAGAAGAATCTTAACATTTATTTGAAATTTAATTTATGAATATTTATTTATGAATTGTAAATTTTCATGAGGATTCTTCTGTAATATGGGAAATTATATATTTATTTGGTCGTCTCGATCTTTTATTAATCTTTTGGGTTTATATATATATATTTATTGGTTATTTTAGAATTATTGCTTAAGACGGACAAACTTTGCTCATTGCCTACGATAGAACTTCATCCATTGTCTCAGACAACAGTTCTTTTATTATTTTTCGCAAAATGTTTTTTTGATTATATTTTACATAGAGTTTTTATATATTGATTTGAAAATATGTTTCACTCTATGTATAACATAAAACAGTTATATACACCAATCCTCTGACACCGTAATTCTCAAAAACGAGTGAGTATTTAAAGGTTATGCTGTCAAGAACTGGTGTATATAACTACTATTACATTTCTTTGACCTTGGTTATTACCCACAAATAATTGAATACAGTCCAGACAAGATAAAATCAATGGTTGGTCATGAAAACTGGGTGCTCTTAAATTCTTTGTTTTCCCAGCGTTACTCATGCCAATCTACAACTTATTTTTATCTCTTTTATTTAATTGAAATAAAATAATAAAATTTGAATTATTCCGGATTGTCTTTTATGGAAAATCATTCCAACTTTGTGTCTTAATATAAATTAATAAAACTAATAATAAGAAACATTTTGTCATATAGAGGAATTATACGAGTATTCAAAAATCATGTCTAGAAACCAATTATTATTATTGTTGTTGTTATTAGATTTTACAAATAATTATATTATTATAATAACAATTAAAATTCCATAACATTATATTTATTGATTATTAATAAAGATATTCAAAGATCAAAAAATTAAAACAAATAAATTCAAGTCAAATGATTAATGAAAGATTATATTTGAAACATTCATCAAGTAATAAAATCATATAAAAAAGCCAATCAAAACAATCAAAATGGAAACATCAAAACAAGATTACCAATTAGAATATAAGTTCAGAAAAAATGCTACAAGAAATAATAACTCCTGTTACAAAGTGTTATACCTGCGTCTACGACTTTCCGAGATCGTATTGAGAAAGTTACTATCAAGTCCAGAAACGATATCAATCTCACAAATATTTGATGAGAAAGACTCGTTATCTGATCGATTATGATCATTGTTATACATGAATGTGTTTGAAGGAACTTGCTCAATTTTGATCATTGGTGGTGAACACTGATAATGTCTCATAAATCCACTCTCAGCTAGATGTCTCACAACAGCAGGGGCTCTCGTTACCGTATAGTGTTTTCTTTTATTACCGAACTTGTTCTGGTAACTACTCACGGTCCATTGAACTGGTACTCTTATTCCTGGCTTCATTCGATATTTATTTGGATCTTCTCCGTGTTTTCTTGTGCATGACCTGGTCAAAATACATCGTTCTTTGTTATCAATGCACTTTAAGCTTGCTATCCATAGTCTGGGATTCTGAGCCTGTAAACATAGGCAGGAACAATTGGAATTTGAAGAAATTACTGACATTGCTGAATTGACGTATGAATTGCTCTGTAATTTCGATATATTTCCTAAATCATTGCTTTTAAAAGTATGTTTATTGGAAAATTCTCTGTTTTGATCAATTGCGTGTACTGCTGCCACAAATTCGTCACGACACTCATCTTCTGTATTCATCGTCAGGAAGCGCAAAACTAGTAAATTCATCACTGAAGACACCACTGTCAATCCGAATAGAATAAAAATCAGGCTAAATGCAACATAATCCGGTCTCTTAGCGATGAAATCATTCTTCTGTAACGCTACCAAATCACCGAATCCTATAGTTGTCAGGGTGATGAAGCAGTAGTAAACGGAATTGAAAAATGTCCAATCTTCATAGTATGTGAAAATAAGAGCTCCAAAAACAATTACAAGGCTAACAAAATTAAAAGAAATTAATATCAATTTAGTTTGTGATATTTTTGAAGAGCTTTTGGTAAGTTTTCTTTTAAGAAACTGTAAAAAGCATGTTATACAGATATTCATTCTTTCTCCAATACTTTGAAACATTACAATCGTCAATGGTATTCCAGGCAGCGCGTAAATCATACAGAATATTTTCCCGCCATTTGTTTTTGGAGTGCTATGGCCATAACCTGGAAATGTTTCGAATCGATTGATAATGTATATTAATTATGAAATACATAATATATAAATAACTCGGGTATAATCGTAAATTTTCCATCGATAATTTGGAAATAAATTTTTGTTTGAAACTCAAAAATATTTCGGATTTTTAGTAAATTTGGTTTTGACGAGAATTATATCTATTATAGTGAAAAGGTATATTTTACTGATTTTATGAAATTTTTCTTAAATTTGATTGGATAAAATAATGTTTAAAGAAAAGAATCTGTAATTTTCAATTTTCAGATTATTATTTATTTACAACAGTTTTGCAAAAAGGAAATGAGCTTCATAATATTCGATTGGCACAAAACTAATATTTTGTTTTAATTATCTAATCATAACAATATAAAAGTTAATTTAACCACTAATATATGCAATAATAATTAAATATATACAAATTCATGGAATAAAATTCAAGGACAAGTATAAATTTAAACAAATTTTTAAATCCAGAAAATGGTAATAATTAAAAAATCTTTCAAATTCAGGATCTAACATAACGGTAATAATTAAACAAGGACGGAAATGATAAATTAATAATGATTGTGGCAACTACAAAATCTGATAATGATAACAAAAACTGGCAACAAAGTTATTGGTTTAACCTCAAAAATCGAAAGATAAAGCCATTCGGATTTCAGAATCAGGAATAATTATCTCGAAAATAAAAACTTGAAAAATGAAATAAGTGTTATTTTAACAAAAAATAAAAATATTTAATAAATTTAAATCAATAAGTAACAAGTAAGTAGTATATAAATGAATGGAATGACGGTAAAAATTTAGAAAATAAATTCCAAGAAAATTGAGGTTGTAGTGAAATCTGAAGATTTATTTGGAACAAGTTTAACGAGAAGTTTTGACGATATAAGGAGACATGGAAATAACTAGAAGCTTGAAGATCTATTGATTTGTAACAGTTACATGAACCTTTTCAATAAAAACTAAAAGATATAAAATTTGATAAGCTTCCAGGGAAGATATTTTATATTCTTAGATTACTTAATATCTCAAATATAAATTACTTATTCAATCTATTACGTAATCTGCACATATCAGAATCTAATTTTTCAATTCGTTCTACTCTAATTTCCATACTTACTAATGATCATCCCATCATTGCTCATATTGATATCGAGTTGTCCTCGATGCCCAAATTTTGCTCGCCACACAGCAAACACCGATAGATATAAACAATCCAACTACATTATCACATATAACTTCCTCTACTCAAATTTTCACGCATGATGATTTAAACATCACGCCTAACACATATTAAATTCTACAACTTTGAATACATTACCGACATCCCTACTTTAACGACAATCAAACGAATACTCACAACTCACCCTTCAAATTTTATGGTTGGGCACCAATTACCGCTACACATATGGTGATGCTAGACGACCGTTTCACTGCTTGCACATTTTGCGAAAAAATTTAACGCTACCCATTTTCAAACACAAGAAATGTCTCGAAATATTACGCTGATAAAAATGGCAACGGAAGGCCCCTTAATTTCACCATATTACTCAACTGTGGTTATATAGGGGGTTTTCTACACTTCAAGCTCCATATGGATGAGTATAGGAGCGCTGCCATCCTCAATGCTTCCTAGTCTGCTTTCGAAAATAGCTAATTGATCCCGGAAGACCTAACCACCTAATGACAATCATTCATTGAAGATATTCATCATTTCCAAGATCTCGTGCCCCAATGAACATATCTTTATAAAACCCTTACTTGCGAATATCATGCTGAAACATGATTACAAAACATTCTACCACTCCTTTCCTTTCCATCACCTCACAAGCTGGAAAGTTGCTTTTTGGTTAATTCATTGGAATAACCAGCATTGGATTCTTTATATTGTCGATATCATGAAATCAACGTCCTTTTTCATTGACCCCTTTTTCCTTAGTAACGCCCTGAAAACTTTATGGAGCACACTAGATTTACTCTTTCAGTACCTTAATGCAATTAGATCAAACACTTCCATTACACAATCTATTATTATAGATCACCCCAAACAATTAAACAATACACACTGTGACCTTTTCGTCATTCAGCACATCTTGAACTATTCCACCCAATCTTAGATCTTTCATTCTCCACGCCAGCCAGATCTTAGGAATGAAATTAATGAGATCGTTTCAAAAATTATCCTTTTTCGAAAATTACATAAAAATATTACGACATCACATATAATCCACCCTATACTAAAGTTTAACGGAAATTTTGACGATATATGGAGACACGAAAATAACAAGGAACTTGAAGAACTATTGATTTATAACTGTTACACGAACCTTATTAATAAAAACTTAGAGTTAAACACCAGCAGAAGATTAATAAGCTCTGCAGTGTCATATTCTAAGCTTGATAAAAGTTTTGTAAAACATATAACATCGAATTTGATGTACCTCATTTTAACACGGTGCTTATCGATCATATAAAAATTATAAATTTGACTTAATTTTTTGATAATCATATGTTCGATGGTGTAAATAAGGTACAAGTACGATTGAATTTAAAAGTTTTTGCTTGAATATGAATAGATAGTGTTGCCAGGACATAATACGGGTTAATGGATATCTGAGCATCATTAGTTGGTCGATAAACAATGATTGGAATAATTAATTTCTTTGTGTATGCAGTGAATATCGTGTAATGATATTTCAATAAATGCAATTTCTTAAAGTGTTTGATATTGATTTTTTATAAATAATCTATAAGGTTCTTATTAAACGGTTGATTGAGTGAGATTGATTTACTAAAGATGCCAGTCATATTTTTAAGTTTCTATAGTAACAAAGTTTTATTATAGAAACCCTACAAAATGGAATAAAGAAATAACCAAGTTGATTAGACAATAAATTGTCATTAAGCCTGAATAGAATTAAAAATGGATTGAATTAATTAAAAAAATTATTATTTTATTAATAATTCAGCTACAATGATTTTCATTTTTGGCTTTCAATTGTGAAAAGATATATTTGTATGGCATTGAGAAACACCTGGTCTAATAATAAAACTTTAACCCAATGTTAATTATCACATTTTCTATTAATGGACATCCTACGATCAGTTTGTGTATTCCCCTTCAAATCCCTTTACAACAATTTCTAAAATAAATATCATCGATTGGATAAAACAAAATATCAATTAATTAATCATGGATCAATAATATTCTTGTTTAAATGTGTATTATTATTGGCAAAAATTGAATATATTTGTCAATAATTATGAAGACAACTTACCAATTGTTGTGATAACTGTCGTTGCAAAATAGAATGCTCCGGCAAATTTCCATTGTGTTCCAGCTTTGAAAGGTTTCATTCTCAACACCAATTTAAAGATATCTTCGAAATCATTGTGAGAAATGTTGTACTTCTTCACATACTCGTCTTGTAAACTATCCATTTCGATTTTCTGACTCTCTTCATATGTGGATTCAAGTGCATCAAATATTGCAGCTCCGACCAATAAATAGGTAAACGTAACAACAATCAATGCTAATGTTCTAACATTTTGTCGTTTCATGGAATGAATGAACTGAGATTTTCTGCTTTAATAACGGATAATATCTCATTGATTAACCCAGTTTGAATACATATACTTGTAACAATATTGGTTACAACAAATTCGAGTGCATACATATTGTTAGGTGTGTCAAAATCTCCTCATTTCTTTCCCAGTGATTTGATTGGTTGATATATTTAGAAAATCATTTCTCATGAAAGGAAAAATTATTTTACAAAAGTTCAAATTACATTATTTCAGTAATTTAATTTTAGATTAAACAGAAATTGTTTGACATCTCGTTTCAGATATGAGTTTCCGGTGTCTACTCGAATTGATTGTATTAGTTTTGTGAATAAAGAATAAATAACTGATTTATGGCTTCTACGAGAGTTTGTTACTGTGACCGCTCGGTGTAAAATCTTTTCGATTAAAATGAAATGAAAATTTCCAAAAACATTTTCATTTAAAAGCCACAAATCCAAAAAACATTTTAATGGAGAATCACGAGGAATTGTTGTTTGAAATATTATTGATATTTGTTTCCTCCAGTAACTGCTTATCGGATAGATTCGAAGGTGTAATATTTTCAAATTTTAAATCACATAAATTCACTCAATGATAACAAAAATGGATTTGAATTATTTTTAAAATTTTTCTGTTATGAATTTGACGATAAATTGGATTCAGCTTTTCAAAAGCCTTTCAAGAACTCCATATTGGATGGCATGTAGAAATATATTTCCATTTAAAAATTCAAATCAATAATTATTAATTATTGTAAAATATAAACAAATAACTGTTTAAGTTACATCATTAACATTTGCTGACAATATTTATTTAAAAAACTAAGCTAATCCGCCAATTAACTATTTAGACAAATGCAATGTGTTTGTTTATTTAACCACGTTACTTGCTCCTCTTAAGGTCCACTCCGTCGTTTCAGACACTCTAATCGTCTGTATTTGATCGCATGAGGGATTGTATCCCCACATGTTCGTCTGACTTGAATCCCTTAATTCGGTGGAGGCCTTCGTACTGTTATCTATTATTCTGTTTCTTGTTGGGATCTACGCAAACTAGCACCTTCTATCCCACCTGAAAAATTCAATGTGTTCTTCTCCCCCTATCTTGGTTATACATTATGTTGGCTGCCACTTAAGAATTTTTTCTAGTTGCTACTGCAATGTCATCTCAAGTCTGGTTCTTGTGACTCACACCTTTCGCCCTTAGATTATCTCGAAAGTCGAGAAATTTGTTGTTGATTGATGTGTTGGGTTGATGCAGAACTGATTGTTGGCGGTAATTCAGCCCAACTTCCCCTTTAGGATAACTGTTATCATATATAATACCGTCTTGATGACTCTTTTCACTAGCCCGTTCGATTGATTCTGCTATGGTGGGCTGAATTCTTGTTTGATTCTCAATTTTGAACATGCCTCCCTCATAAATTTGCCTCCAAATTATTTCCCGTTATCAGATAGAATGTACTTTTTTTCCAAAAGGATAAATCCACGAGTTCAAGATGACCTGAAAGATTGTCTTTTAGTCTTGCTTAAATGTATTAGTAAAGCTCACCAACTTGATGAATCTGTTTATAATGATTACTAGATACTTCTTGTTACTATGCATCGTGTCAGTTTGAGAAATTCTCATCACTACTTCCTCTTGAAACTCAGAGTCTAACTGAGGGATCAGAAACTCCTTAGTTCTGGATTGATCAAATATAATACGTTCTTTCAGTATCTCTTTGATGGTTTTGAACATGTCGACATAATAAAAACTACCGCCAAATACGAGAAGGTTTTATTTGAGTCTAAGTGGCATAGTTCCTCGTGAATTGTCTTGACAAATTGAGCGGCAAGATCTTTCGGTATTATAGCAGCTAAACCCTTCTCTTTCTCCAGCATCAGTGTATTGTCGACCACCATCAGCTTACTTTTAATTCTTGAAAGTGAATGTTTATCCCAGAACTCCGTACTAGTTAGAGTTGTTTCACCATTTAGAAATCTGAGCGTCTCCACTATTTCTGCATCTTTATGCTGTGCTTCCTAGATTTTCTGCATTATCTCCGACTTTATTTGAATTTGAGCTAAATATCTGGTTTTAGACTTTTCAGTTTTCGCTCCATCATGTCTCGTCTTGCAATGGGAACATAGTGTATCGTTGATCCTAGACAATCCATCTGCGCTGCTATGATTCTATCCTTTATTGTATCGTAAATTGAAATCGTATTCTGACAACGCTGCCATCCATGTTTGAAATTGAGTGCTGATCGGTTTTCGTACCAAATTCAAGAACTCAAGGGCTTTTTGATCGGTCCTTATGATAAATTTCTATCCGTGCAAATATTGTCTGAAGTAAATAACATACTCGTGGATAGCCAGCAGCTCCTTCCTAGTAACGCAGTATAATTTCTTGTGATTAATCAGTAATCGAGATCAGTAGGTTAACTACTTCTATTCCTTCTTTAGTAATTTGGCTTAGAACAGCCCAGATTGCACCAAAACTCGCTTCTGTATCGATCCAAATATCCTGTTTTCTCTTGGGTAATCCAAAAATTATTGCTTCACAAAGGACCGAATTAAGCTCCATTAAACTTGTTTCTGACCATTGTAATTCCTTATTTCCACCCGCGGTTGCTAGGTATAGTGGAGCCACTATTACAGCATAATCCTTGATGAATCACCTGTAATAATTTGTCAGGCCTAAAAATGATCGCAGTTTAGTTGTGCATTGTGGTACTGGGGTATCCCATATATGTTGGATTTTGTCGTAATTAGTTTACATGCCCTTGGCACTGACCATATGGCCTAAAAACCTCAGTTCATCTTTGATTAGTGCACATTTATCAAGATTCACTTTCAGACCCGACACTTGAATTCGTCGAAACACGACTTCTAGTAAATCGTCAAGCTCTTTCTGAGTTTTTCCGTATATCAACACATCATCCAAATATACCACAATGCTCTTAAAGATCAATGCATCCAACAGATTATGCATTAGCTTTTGAAAAGCTGCTGGCGCTGTAGATAGTCCAAACGGGAGTCTGTTGAAACAGTATTAGCCGGTTCTTGTGTTAAACGGCTGTGCAATCTTGGAACCTGAAAATTATTTCAAACTGGTAATAAGCCTACCCCAAATTCATCTGGAGAAATATTTAGCATCCGCCAAATAGTCTAGAAGCTGATGGATATCAGGTATATGGAAACTAAATTTTTCTGTCACTCCATTCAGTCTTCGATAATCCACATACATCCGCAAATCATTGCATACACAATTGTTACATAAGAAAAATCAGAACGCAACATTCAAGAACATTCACTTCGGGAATTGGATTGGGATGTATTTTAAACGGGGAGAACTATCTCTATCGTTTAAGTGTATATGAATAGCTTTAATTATATAAAAGTAGTGAGTGTGTAATATTTAATTTAAGAGGCTCAGACGGACTAGTATAGACTGAAAAAGACGTACATGTCGATAAATCAAATTCAATGACAATAAATTGAAATAAAACAAAGAGCCATTTTAAGTTTAGCAACTAATATTTATTATTCCAGAAGAACCCATTAAGTTTAATGTTTTCACGTAAAATATCTCTAAGACGTCATCATGACCGTCAGACTTTAATAGACAATGTAATTCATTATTGTGGTTTGTAAAATGAATAATTTTATGATGATAATATTCTCGTAAAATCGCCATTCGTTTTCAAGCAAATAGCTTTCTTGTCGGGTTACATATTTTAAAGAAAATCGTTTTATTATTTTAGAGTTCAACATTTCGTCAATTAAGAAAGACAATGACTCACGACATTTCACCGATAAATTTAAATAAAGTTCTGATAGTTTTGTCATCATATGAAATCATTCAAGCCCCTTAAAAATCACTGAATAAATCGAGTGAATAATTACCACAAAAAATCTTTACCTTTAATAATATTAATTTCGAAAATAAGAATTATTTGGTATTACTTTATTTTAGACAACTTATTCAGTTTTCGATAAATTAAAGAAGAAATGAAAATGACACAAAAAATTAAACGTTGTAACATAGCAACGCACACTAAACACTACAAGTTTTGAACAAGATATAAAAGCATAATTATGCCCTTGATTATGAAAGTGGTATAAGTCATATATTTCTTGTTTGGAGATATTAAGGGATTTGCATGTTAAAGAATT
>JBBMOY011852499.1:0-13074 GCA_037951405.1 Platydemus manokwari | reverse complement strand
TGCTGTAGTTTATACGACTAAAAAATACATTTTTATAAAAATGTCATCTGCAGCTTATACACGGGATTTTACAGTATTATGAATCCATTAGTCTAAAAAGTATCAGTCATAATTTTACTTAAAATATGGTCATCTATTGTTTAATTTCATCACAATAACAGTAATTATAATCAAAATAAAACAAAAGTATAATTATCTAGCACAATATAGATTATATATATATGCATATAATTTAAAGGACAATGAAATTGGTGCATTAGCTAATGACCGTTCTTAGTGACATAAAATAATTGCACTGGAATAAATTACACGTAACAAGACTTGACATGCTTGACAAAATATCAACAAAGAACTTGACTTCCATCTGTGTATCGATATTTATATTCGAGATTTATGTGTAATTTTTTGTGTCATATGTGTTACATTTTAATTCGATCTTTGCTTTTCCATGATCCTATTGATTTTTAAGATTTTTCTGAAGTGGATTGGTCAATCCCTATGTGTTTGTTGTTGTGTGGTTATGCTCCCTTTTACAATTGTCGTTTATCATCTAACAACCACTGTGGTTGGCTGGTTGCCATACTGTGTGGTTGTGCAAGCATGCAGATGTTTATAGTGCTCAAACAAAGACCAAAGGGTGCAAATTCGTTTTTATTTTATCAGAATTTCATCAGACTCAACAGATGACTGAAATTCACTTAACTTAATACTTTTTTCTATCTACACAAAAGAGATAATAATCAAAGATAAAATTGTATACAACTGGTGACTGAGAGTAGTCGTCGAAACCATATATCTTATTAAAATAAAAGTCGTCGGTAAGTGATAGAGCTATTGTCTCTTCATGTAATTGTGTGACAATTTAATAGTGTTTCTTCCAGGTTTTACAAAACAGTTGAAAAATGGATACTCTATCCTAATAAAGTGATAATTAAATTGCAAACTTTCATTATGTTATTGCTCTCTTCTTCCAAAATAACTTTTAGTCAAACGATACTGTAACACATTTATATTTTTTAAAAACTATAAGCTAAAAAAAAGAGCACAAAACCGGTACATTAATTTGAAATTTTAAATTCTTGATCACAATTAAAATTAAATTATTTTATTTTATTATTTGAAAATCATAAAATGATTGATAAACTCGAGGAGATCAATTAAAGGTAACAAAACTGAAAGTGCATCAACTAAAATTGTGTAATAACATCATAGTCAAATAGACTCGTTTTCAAATTATCATTGTTTACAATTAAATACTCTGAATCCGTTTTAGATATTTTTATTAGATCTTATTTTTATGTACTTATCCAACACCGAAGTTTGTATAAGATAAATCTGACTTGAAATCAAATAAATTTAATGACCATTTTAATAAATAAATCAGAAGACAAAATTTTATATAGAATAATCCACTATTGATCTAATGACAAATATAAATGTAATCAATAATTTACAGTCAATCGAAATATCCAAATATTAAATTGGTATGGCAGCTATTTTATTATATTTGAAAAATTATTTTGTTATTATGTAAAATAATGTTAATTTCAATATAAATCATATTTTATTATAATTATAGAGTATTAACAAAAATAAAAAGTATGATTTAAATTAAATAAGAAATCAGATGAATAAAAAATTAGAAATATTAAAAATATAAATAACATTCATTGAGCAAAAACAACTATTTTCTGTAGTAAACTGTTGTCATCAGTATATATTCTTAATAATTTCGTGAGCAAATAAATGTTATAAAAAAGCAAACCAGCCCAAAGCAAATTTTCAAGTACAATTTAAAAAAAAATTATAATAAGTTTTTAAATTAAAAATTTTTAATCTCTATTTATAAGTAAATCAAAAGTAAAATTAGATTATGTTATTTTAATGCTTGTACATACGTATGGATATAATTTAATAGCATTCAGTTGGCACAAATCTGTTAAAGATTAAATAATGTATTTATCATTGGTACTTTGTTTAAATATTCTTATTAATTTTAAAATTTGCGTGATTCAATAATAATAAATTTTCTTTTATCACACAACAATTTTAGATGTCAGACGAATTTTTAAATTTTATTAGAACAGTTTCACTGTCATCAAAACTAGACGATTCAATTATATTTAATTTAATTCTAGAAAGGTTCTTTAAAATTAATATGAAAAATTTATTGCTAAATACCTTTTAGTAATTTTACTCCATCACAAATTTGTGACAATTGTATCGAACTGTTTCTGCAGTTGAACTTTACGGGTCCCGTTGATAGCAAAATTGAAGAATCAGTAAATGCTTCATCAGAAATTTTAAAATTCATATCAGACGATTTGACATGCGAAGGTGAAGTGCCATTTGTCAAAACCAAAGGCCTGATTTTGTTGTGGATTGCCAAATGTGTCTCGGAAAAAATGCGTCAAACCACAAACATAAAAAGCGTATTTATTTGTAAAAGAAATCCAATAAAAATAATGATTATTAGATTTATAAAAGTTGCCTAAATTATCTGAAATGCATTTATTTCCACCAAGCAACGTTGCGTGATGAGCGCTCAAGCCGATTGAAATCTCAAATGCAAGAATGCTTCAAACAGGCTGTCGAATGCAAAAAAAGCGATACTGACGGCTTGATTGACGAGTTGGACGAGTTTCAATTATTGATTTTGGCGAGTCATCTCCATTTGATTTATTACGAATATCGCCTTTCCGAGCAATTATTCCATCAATGCCAATCGCTGTTGGGCATCTCCACTGAATTGAAAGGAGCTCTCGGCAAGCGAACACGATTCCAGGTGGACAATGTCAGCCAGTTATATCTCGAAGTTCGTCGTGAAAACGTTTCCAGCGCCAGCAACATCAATGATATCCTCAATAAATCTGTCTCGAAGAATCTGCCCAATGATCACCTGGTCGATGATGAGGTTCTTCTTGATGAGACCAGCTTCGTTGACGATCTCAATGTCACCTCGAGACCGAGTTTAGCCGAGCAGGCGTTGCTCGTTTTACAAGCCGAAATCCACAAATTATCTCGCGCCAAAGACGAAGTGACGATGGAGGAATGCAGCACGATTCTCGCCACAGCTCTCGGAAGTGGTAACTCGAGAGAATCGACTTGGCCAGTGGTGAGCGATGCGCTATTGCAGCGATGCCAGCTGAATACGAAATCGTCAAGACGAACTGAGCGAGCGCTGATGCAACTGGAGGAACTGTCGAATCAGTTCGCATATTCAATTCCGGCTGCCGAGCACAGACGCGATTGGTTCTTCCTGTCTCGAATGCCTTCCATTTGGGAGCTTCAGCTGAAACTGGCTCGCGTTCTCACATCGATGGGCATGATAAAGAGCGCTCTCGATGTGCTTTTGCCCTGGGATCAGTGGCCAGCGATTATTGATTGCTTGATCCATCTTGGGCAGCGTGAGCGTGCCGAGCGAATGATTAGAGAGCGAATTGAAGCCGATGGTGAAACCGCTGAGTTGCTCTGTTGTCTGGGTGACGTCACGAAAGACAGAGCGCATTACGAACGCGCCTGGATCGTTTCCAAGGAGAGATCAGCGAGAGCGATGCGCAGTTTGGCGATACACTTCATGTTCGTCGACATGAATCACGAGCGAGCCAGCGAATGTTTCGAATCGTCGTTGCGCATCAACACGCTCCAGGTGAACACGTGGTTCACGTACGGCTGCTGCTGTCTGCAGATGAAGAGCTACCGCAAAGCGATCGATGGATTCAAGCAGTGCCTACGATTGGAGCCCGATGTAAGTCCTTGTGGTGTCGTGTTCGGTCGATCGATTGATGATTTTTTAGAATTTCGAGGCCTGGAATAACTGCGCGAGCGCTCACGTCGAACTTGGCGAGCCGTAAGAATTGATTTTCCTGCTTTGTGCATCACGATGGCTCTTCTTTTTCAGGAAAAACGCGCTGGCACTGCTCAAGGAAGCCACCAAGTACAGCTACGAGAATTGGCGAGTCTGGGATAACATTTGCATTGTGTCGGCCTCTGTCGGTGATTTCACCATGACGATCAAGGGCTACCACCGAGTGATGGATTTGAAGGAGCAACATCGCGATCCAGCAACGCTGGCCGTCATGGTGAGGGCGTTCGTTGATGGCACTGTTGAGGGTGGAGACAAGCTGCTTCCAAAGCTGAAGGAGCTTTTTGCGAGAATCGCTAGCAAGGATGGGCGAGATCCTCGAATCTGGACAATCTATGCCGATTTACTGGCCCGTGAAGCCGACCAATCAGAAGAAATCAAGGTCAAAGTGCTCCAATGCTTGTCGAGAGCTCACCATGGCATGTGTTTACCCGGCTGGGAGCTCGATCCGGCACAGTGCAAACGAGTGATTATTGCTGCATTGCGATTGGTGGACAGATCAATCGATTATGACGTCAATCATTCGTCAGCAAAATTGGCTGTCAAATCAGTTCAAGCAGTCATGAAGAATTTCACGAGCTCCAAACTGGAGGAACTTGATGAGGATGTTCGTGCTTTGCTTGCCAAAATTGATGAAGCCGAATCAATATTAGCGACGAAGGCTTGAGAAAAATAAAATATTGAGTTTTATTTTATCTGCTTGATGTTTTTTGTCTTATTGATATTGATTTGATTGGTTGGTTAATGCTGATATTGATTTATTATTATCTGCTATTTGATTGGTTGATTAATGCTGATATTGATTTATTATTATCTGCTATTTGATTGGTTGGCTAATGCTGATATTGATTTATTATTATCTGCTATTTGATTGGTTGATTAATGCTGATATTGATTTATTATTATCTGCCATTTGATTGGTTGGTTAATGCTGATATTGATTTATTATTATCTGCCATTTGATTGGTTGATTACTGCTGATATTGATTTATTATTATCTGCCATTTGATTGGATGATTAATGCTGATATTGATTTATTATTATCTGCCATTCATGATCGATCGTTCTCACTAAGTGAACTACAAACTAATAGACTCGAGATGAGAAATCATGAATGACCACTTGTTAATTTTCTAATGCAGCTTGTAAGATGTTTCTATAACAATCTTATTAAGATATCATTGAACTTACAAAATGATTTTAATCCTTACGCTTTCAAATTTAGTATTGCACTTGTTAAAATTTTAAGATGGTTAATTTGTAGCGGTTATTTTGAAATATTAGTCATTATTATTTTATGTGGGAATACGGAACAACTAAGCTAGCACGCTTGCTAAAAGTCTTTGTTGAGGGTGTTGTTTATCGGTACAGGGTACTGAAAAAGTGGATTCGAATTTGACAACAATATCTTCTATTCCATTAACTAGATGTTTAAGATAACCGAATTGAATCGCTGTACCACACATAAACCAATAAATTAGTTGAAATTATGATAGGACATTGACCAATATGTTGGCATTTTACACTGTGGTGACGAAGGGACCGACTATGATGTGCTCATCGAGTCATGTATTTGCGTATCACAACGTTGTTCAGGCCATTACACGGAACACACTATTTTACTTTAAGGTACAGCCATATGCCAAAAGTCTTGGAAATAGAACACAAGCTCTCACAGTATATGGAAGAAGATAAGTACGTGAACGTTTTTAAAAAATTGGTCACCGAAGCATAGGACAAGACTTTCGTTAAAATACCAACAAGAGTAGATGAAAGACAAATATGATGAAAGCAAACAAGACCACACCATTAAGGTAAAGGAAAAGATAGTGTTAGAAACTAAGGTTTGCATAAACGGGACTTCTCTGAAATTGAGTTGACCTTTACAGTCTTTAAATTACAAAGAAATTAATTGATACAAACTCTACGGTACACCCTATTTGGGTATATGCCAACAAGTGTAAACGGCACAAAGAAGTCGTACAATCACATCTCAAGCCAACACTGATGTCAAAAACACTATCAAGACTTGGTGAAATGAAGAGAACAAATAATGCAACAAATCCAATGAGCATTCAGGGACAGATATCCCCTACGATCCAAACAAATGTATTTTTAATATTCATGAGTATTATTATATGTTGACACATTGTACTACGTTCGATGTGGACATTTAACTGGGGTGAATTTCGGTTACTCATTGCTGCACTCGAAGAGCCTCAGTATAATTAAAGTCAATCTTCATTTCCCAAAACCGCTCAAATGAAAAGATGCAATTCACGAAACAACGGTTGTTTGAAGATTTAATGCCAAACGAAACCTTATGGGTAATAATTCGATAATTAAACAGTAACCCATACTCTACTAGAGTTACCAAAGATATCTACTATAAAGACACAACCATCAAAATTACTAAAGAACTGAGCATTTTCAATCAAATATGACGATTGGAATCAAGGTCTTTTCTCTCTCTCCAACATATATATCTCAGTAAACTCGAAAATAGATAAAATTTAAAACCCAGAAACAGAGATAATTTTATCAACTTTTTGAATGTCAGCAACAAATTGAATTACTTTGTAATGTGATGATGCTCGACTAATTTTTGTAACAGCAACCAAACCTTGTTTCAATTAACTCGTTAATTGTGGTTAATTTTATAATTATCATTTTATCCACTATATCAACGCTCAGAAAATTTTCAAATTTTAGTTTCACCTTTTTACATCACATTATTTTCAAAGCTGCTAATTTATTTTCAGATAAAATTCCAAAATAATATATTAATCCCTGGAGAGAGCAGATCGAATATTGATATGTGGCGGGTACAGATTTTGTAAGCTAATAACAAGGACACAACCTTTCTGTAGGGAAATTTGTAATTGTTTTCAGTTTAAAAATAGCTCTTAGAAATTACAGTCGTTATATTCATTGAAAAATTATTGATTATTTTAAGAAATTAATCATGCGTGTTAAAATTTTTCTAAAATTTTTGGTGACTAATTCCCATTTCAAATGATCGGGGCACACTTCAAAGTGACGGAGAAATAATCCCATTAAATATAATATTTAGAGCTATTATAATTTGTTATGTACATTTAATATGTAACGATAACGTAAATCGTAGATCACGAATAACCAACCCTAAAAACCGAAAAATCATAGCATTGATTTCGTGTTGTGTTGAATGTAAATGTAGCCAGTGACATTTAAGTTGTCTTAACTGATTTTTTTTAATCTAAACAGTTAGCGTTCTAATTTAAATCTATTCATCTATATAATCAATATTTAAGAATGTCTGCTAATATCGATCCGAATTCCAGCATAATGGAAAATCACTATGATCTTCATGACGTCATTTGTTCTCTACAAAAAATAATCTATTCCGCATCAACTGTTGTAAAATAATTAATTTTCAAAAGTTAGTCAATATTTTATTTGTTGAAAAAACAATCACAAAATTAGGCCGAAAAAATAAATTGTTATTTCTCTTTAAAATGATTTTTTTATCTATTATATACAACAATCACAACATATAAAATGGATTAAAAAATCCAAATTTTATTTCACTGGTTGCCTAGTGATGATTGATTGGTGGATGAATTTTTGACAGTGTCCACCATAAATAATATTATTATAATAATTCACCACATATCTAAGGAATGAAAACAACCTTAAAGAAATTAAAATCATCATTCAATTTTCCCATCTCGATTGACTTTTGTTTTTGGAGTGCCGAATAAATTTTTATTTTCCAAACCTTTGTTTTTGTTTTTATCTTTCAAATTGTTGTTGGATTTGTTTTTCGAACAGATGGGACAATTTTCTTGGAAAACCGATTGATTTTCTTTGGGCTTGTTTTCGAGTTTCTTACAAGTACAAGTACATCCTTCTTTGGCGGGCGCGGTCGGTTCCGTTTTGACTTCACAGGATTTGGTTTCGATATCTTTATTTTTATCTTCGATTGGCGGGCATATTTTTGTCGACGAATTGTCATCGATGGCATTGTTTTGACATGGTTTCGTTTCTTCACATTTTGGTGTATTCTGGGGTTTATTTGTACACATAGTTGTAGTACTTTGAGGCGGTGGATTTTCGTTTGTGACTTGAGCAGTTGTATTGGTACAAGATGAATTCGATGAATGGCAACTATTCATAACAATCGGAACAGTATTTGAAGGTGCACAGTTACTTTTTGTCAAATTTTCTGGGCATGTCGACGTGGTATTGGGTTGAGTTTTTATGCATTGATTATTCGTTGATGTTATCGCGGTGACAGACGAAGGAGCTGCATTAGTGGATGTGGTTGGAGTCAAAGGATTTGTATTAGTTTCACAGGAACCCGTTTTGAACGTTATCGGATTTGGACAAGGTTTATCTTGACTAGCAATCATTTTTTGTTTCTCGCTGTCACAACTTGATTTAATCTGGGTATTGTCAACATTAATTTTATTCTCTTCGGCAGGTTTATTAATTGTAGATGAACATTCAGTACTGTTTTTAGATTCTGATGAACTTGGTACTGGAATAGAATTGGACTGACTTGACAATTGTTTGCAAGAATTAATTGATTCGGGTTTTAATGCTGAAGATGAAATCAAAGCATTATTTGTCTTTTCATTTGCAGCTGAGGATTTTTCAGAATCATTTGTTGACTTCTTAATTGTTTCATTTTGATCGTCAGATTTGTTTGATGTCTCTTGATTTGTTGAAGACATGTTGATTGTCTCATTATTACTAGCTGATTTATCAACCTCTCTATTAATAATAAGCGGTTTGCTTGAGCTACCATTATTAATTGGTTTATTAACTATCTTATTAAGAATATTTGGCTTATCTAAAATCATATTATTACTAAAGTCACCATTTTTACCAGCGAGTTTATCTGCTCCTTTATTAACATTCATTGATTGACTCGAACCCCCATAATTATTCGATAATGTTCCTGTTTTTCCAGGCTGGTTAACAGGTTTAAAAGTACACCCACTAGAATAAGTCGGTTTAATTAGACTCCCAAAAAAATTTGATGGTTTATTAAAATTTTCGTTGTGATTCATTGTTTTATTAGAGGTTTCATGAAAATTAGTGGGTTTATTTGTTATCTCATCGCTTTTATTCGACGATTGTTTCTCGTCGAGTTTAAACTTTGTTTTCAGCGAGGTAGAATTTTCTTGTGAAGTATTTGCAACGGATTTGTCAGCATTATTAGTTTTATTCTCGTTTGTTTTATTGTCGTTAGTTTTTTGTAAATTCCCCCTGGAATCACAAGATCTTTTATCAGGACTCCTGCGAGATTTTCTCTTAACAGATTTCTTATAATTACATCGTTGATTTCTTGTTTTGAAAATATTTCTTTGCCTTTTAGATTTATTTCTAAAGTTATATGGGAGTTTTCTTTTTCGAGTTTCTATTGCTGCCTTTGAAACTGTACAACTTGGTTGTGTATTTGAAGTGTTTGGAACATTTTGTGCATCATGGTTCTCGTTTAAACTCATTTTTTGAGTATTTTGATTGGTAGAATCACATGTTGTCATGGATTCCTTATTTGGTTCCAGTTTGCTGCAATCATTTAAATCTACCGATATATTTATATTTATATCCTTTATTGATTTTGTTTTTGTTTGGTTTCGGCTTCTCCTTGAATTTCTTTTCTTGAAAGATCGGCCAATTTTTCGTTTTTTCGAAGTTCTTCGTTTGTAACATTTTCTTCCCATTTTCTTTCCAAAAATTATTTATTTTTATCTTCAAATTATTTTCCTTATTTAATATATCGATTATTTATATTAAATATTAATTTTAATATCATGTTTGATAAAGTATGATTGATAAATATATCCGGAATATAAAATGAAATAAGTCGGCAAGGGCCATGTTGATATTTTTAAAGCAAATAAAAAAGAACGAACGTTGGTTAATTTATTTCCAAACCATAAGGTGTTTAATTCCTATATTAAAGTGACTAATTTTCAAGATGATGTATTACTGTTAGAATTGGATTTAGATAATGAATAATTTTAATTTCAAGATTTTTTAACTCTCGTTAAATCCTTTGTTAATGAGAATGAAATGAAAGGCATGATAATTCGAATGAAGAACCCATTGCTTAACTCTTTGAGCATTATGAAGTTTCAAATTATTGGATTTTCACTTGCTTAGGCATTACTGTTTTATAAATAACCCGACGTGTGAGTTACAACAATCAACAAATTTTCAAAAATGTTTTTAACATGTTACTTTTTGGAAACCCCAAAACTAAGATCATTTGAGTTTCTTTGTTTTATTATAAATCTTTTTAAGCTTTTAAATGAACTTTATCACCTTTTAAAATTCATAAAATAATAAGAAAACATTTATCATTCATATATTCAGCTTAATACTGCTTATAATTTAATATAAATATAACTAAGGAAAAGTACATTATTGAGAAAGGAATGGCAAGAATGCTTTTAATTAAGCCCGCCAATCACTTAGTTAATCACCATCACTAGTACAACAAAGTTACAACCAAAAGTCTTGATCGGAATTGTTATACGAGTGAAAGCTACATTATTATATCGATTAATAAGCCGAGAACGTCCCCACATTCCAAAATAGCACAAAAAATAAAAAGCTTCGACATTATTATTTTTCGAATAATTTTTGAGGGAGTTTACCACCCTTCAGAATTTATTAGCATAACAACTTGAGCGGTGTAAGGTTATTATGATGTTTTATTTTAACAACATGATCGATAATTCAGTAATTAAGCACATTAATTAATTTTTAATTAAATTTTCAAAATTTGTTGTTGTCAACGTAATTTTAATCTTTTCTATCTCCGCTTTCAGATTGTCAGCAATCCATTATCGTGGTACACTGGGCATCGAGCTAAATTGTTTTGTTTATTATTTATTCATTAATATTTGTTAAAAATTTCATTCTTTAATAAATTTATTTATACCAATTTAGTTATTGATCTTTTATTGCAACTATAAGAATTCGATAACTATTGTCAATTAGATAAGCAATATTTTAAAGTTGATTTATTCTAGTAATAGGCGATACGCTGTTATCCTCAGATGACTAGCATAATATCGTTAACATTGGATAAAACTTCTAGACCTTTAGATAAATTTCTCGGGTTTGACCCAACAATAAATTCACATTGAAAAACTATGTGCAACATTGTATAAATTTTTATAGCAATGCATGATCACATGGATGAAATATGCATTAATTATTATCATATTAATTCTTATTTAATCAGTGTATATCTTTTATATCTTAACAATTCTCAGAACATCTGAGTGAAATCAGCTCAAAATATTGTAATATATTAGTATTTATAATAATTATTGTTTATAAATACGTATCATGATAATATTAGTAAAACCCACCTAGAACAAATCCATTGAAATTCCCATAAATTATAAATTAATTTATGAAATAACAATACGCAATTTATTATTGCACAATAACATCGACAAATAAATTATGTGGCTGAAAAAATTAATCACTAGATTAAATGTAATCAGAAAGAATGTTGATCTTTACAATGAATATAATCGGAGAATTTCTCTCACCGATAAATAAATATCAATGAGAAAATAATAAACTCACTGGCATTATCATTAATCGCAAAGAATATCTGCGAGTGATTCACCAAGTTAAAAATCACAGTTAACACTACCATTATTTTTACATAACCGAAGTCGCAGTTACAAGTCACATCAATTCTCATTTACGGAGAAAGACATTATTTTATATTCAACTAACGCACAATAGAAGACCTTTATTCAGGAAATCGTTATAAGTTGATGTATAGTGTAGTATTAAAATTCATTTGTAATTTTTATTTTATTTATTAATCAATTTGTATTGATGTCATTTATTAATAAACATTTATAGTAGAAAGGATTATTTATTTATTAAATAGTTATCAGAAATCATTTTTCGTCATCATGGTTATTAGAATAGTTACCAATTTAAATATGTTACATTAATTGAGACTGATAATTAGGTAATATCACTATTGCCCCACCTATTGTCTTCACATAGTAATATTGTGCGAGGTGAAGGAACATCAGCATATGGTAGACTACACCTGTGAATTTAATCAAGAGTTCATAGAGGTTGATTAAGAAAATAGTGATATTAAATAGAATTAAGCTTTATAAAACAATAAAATCAATAAGCCATGAACATAACAAAATAGTTATTATTTTCCGATTGCGTAGTCATTGATACTCGTTATCGAAGTCCCTTAGAAACGGTAAAAACAAATTAAACAATTAAATATATCATATCATAGCACATATTTCGACGTCCTTGATATATTTTGAAAGAAATTATATGCCTAGCCAGTAAATTATACAATAAATAACAAATTGAGGTAATTGGTCATAAAAGCTAATCATTAAATCATATGAGAGGCAGAGTAACGTCTATCATATGACTTCAGGTATTATAGTTCAATGTAACCCCTATTTTGAATAATCAATTATTTGAAATGGATTCAGTAGGGAAGTTTGTATATTCATTGACCAGATGGATGAATCCGGAACAATAATTCGAAGTTTCAATAATAAATCATGTTAGTAAATCTTACAACCAAATATATTCGTTTGTATAAATCAACCAATCAGAATAGAGGAACATTAATTATGTCGAATTAAAAAGAATTCAGTAAAATTATGAAATCAATCAAACAACTATCTTCCATAGATTATGATGGAAGAAGGACATAATTAAAACCACTAGAAACCCAATAAAGAATACATTCGTGGAACTATATAACTTATTAGGAATAACAAAATAAATTTTATCTAAAAAGGAGATTCGTCAACTGTCAAAGCTATCCATGGAATTAAGCTCTCAAGAAACAATCTAATAATTATTCTTTGATATCAGTTTGGAAGGATTGGAAACCAATAACTTAAGTTTGGAATATGAAAAAGCTATTTGTCAATCGTCTATAGAAAAAAGAAAATAGTCTGTTCATTGTTAGAATCACAGATCTTTTCGTTTCTTATGTAATTTTTAAGCAAAAGGAATAATTTTAGATTCAAGTGGTTTATCATCATCATACAGCCATCATAAATTCTTCGGTGAAAACAAGTAGGTGACATTTATTGGGTCTATAACTTAAAAAATAATTTTTTTAGAACAATTGAGTGTTTATTAAAGAAAATCTTGTACAATTCTGTTATCCAAAGTAATGTCCATCGGAA
>JBBMOY011851388.1:0-13074 GCA_037951405.1 Platydemus manokwari | reverse complement strand
ATTATCATAATCTAAAAATCCTGGTGTTAGTAACATTTTAAAAAGTAATTGAGTTTTACCACAACCTGAACTTCCAATTATTAGAATTCTAAGAGGTGAAGAAATATTTACATGATTTTTAAATTTTATTTCATTTTAGTTTCAAGCATAGGCTATTTTTGGGTATAAAAATGAACCAATATCCTTGTGAGATTCGTAATCAATAAATTTCAAAATCTTATGAATCGAAACATGATAAAACCAAATCTCAGTTAAATAGTAGGAAAAGTATGAATGAAAGTACGAGTACGAATAAAATTACGAGGTTTTAATTCTGAAGGATGCGACTCAGCGAATCTGAAAGCCGGAGGCGATATGCAACAAGCAATAACAAATGTTAATTTTTTTAATAAATTTAGAACTGGATTTCATCATGGAGAATTTCATTTCGAAATTTTAAACCCATTTAATAAAGAAAATCATCTACATGATCTTACTAGATTTGGAACGAATCTTCAAAATATGTTGACAAAATTGATAATAACAATAATGAAACTGAAAAATTAAATATTATTACAATTCCAAAGAACGTCAGCCTGTAAATAGAACTGATGAAATAGCCATGTGTTGGTATATTAACAACAATTTGAATCTACAAATTTATATTAACCAAAATAATACACTCGAAATCTCAATAATAACAATAACAAATCTCTACGTAATTCACAAAGGAAATCGTTCAAGATGGGGTAAGGGCCTGAAAGTTAAAAACAGAATGAAGAGTAATCCAAAAGACTGATTACTAAAATCACACATAAGGTTAGCATTAAAATTACCGACCAAAAAAGACTGGCAAGAATCCATGGTATTTAACCTCTTTTATAGACCCATCTGGTGTGCCTGCTTGATGTCACGGATAATCGTTTCCAATTCGCTAAATTTGTTTGTGGATTGATTTACTTGAGATTTTCCTTATATCTCGTATGCCATTGGCGGATATTTAAACTTGCTGCCGTTTGTAGGCATGTGCCTATAGATTCTCGGCTTCTAAATATGGATTAACATTGGAACGATTCTGATTGGTTAAAGGCACGTGTGTTTATCAGGTTTGTATGTATTGACTCATTATAGGATTTTCCTTGGTTCTTAGGACCATTTTGACTAATTTGTGATATACCCAATACATGCAACATGATGTAGATTAAATTTCCCAAGATTTACAAGATAGACATGTTGAAGATTATAAAATGAAACATAAAATGAATATTATACACAATCCAACATTTATAGAAAATTAGAAAGATTTACTATAAAAGGTAACATGAAAGGTAAAATTGCGATCAATCACGAATTACCATGTTTACTAAAAGATTCAGTAATTGAAAATTTTTTTGAAAATCCCAATGAAAATAAAAATGAATATGAAAATAAATAAGGAAAATTGCTCAAGATTTATAATCTCAAGATATGGATCATGAATATCTGAAAAACAAAAATTTTTAAAGTAAAGACATTTAGAAAGGATGACATTCATAACGTAGATAATGCTATAATATCTAAGAAATCTAGTGAAGATTATAATTATATTTTCGTTGTTATTCGTTTCTAAACAAGATGTGGATAGATTATTCCTTCAAAAGATAAAAAATAAGAATCATTAAGCTGAGGCTTTTGAAAATTATTTTGAGAAAGACTAGCAATAAAGAATCTGTAATAACAAATAAATTTTTAAAAATGCTTTGTGATGAAAATAATATTATTTTGTAACATAAAGAGAATGAAGGGAAAGCTGTTTTTACTATATGAAATTATTAAAACTTTAAAAAACATTAAGTGGAGACACTTTACATCTGTTGAAGATAAAAATGGGATAATAATTTATTACAAAGTACTGTTATTAAATAAAATAATAAAATTCATTCAAGTATTGGTGTAAGTCATGTTGAAGAAAGTAAAAATCCTGCAAATAGTATTGCGAACACAAATTTAGCATAACCCGTCAGCAGATAAACAGCATTAAACTGGTAAATATCTTAGAAAGAGAAACGTCTAATAATATATACTGATGTTTATATCGTAAAAAATATTAAAAATTATAACATAAAATCAAACGAAAATAAAATAAATTTAGAATTTATTGGATAAAAATTAAAAAAAAAATTTATCATATTTTACGAAAATCTTTTAACTACGATCCTTATGTGTGCAAATCGACTCCGTTTTCATGATTAAGGCCCACTCCAAGCTTTTGAGCTTGTTTGATCATGTTTGCTTTCCACTCTTGTTCTTTATGAATGACAAGAGATACTGCTTGTTCAATGGTTTGTGGTATTGGCAATGTATGTGTTTCAGGAATGAAGAATTTTACAAGTAAGACTGTAATAGATAGAAGTGCTGAATACGAGAGACAAGGTGCTGCATAATGCCATTTCATGGCTAAAGTGTGGAAGATAGGCGCAACCATCGATCCTATACCAACGGCGACATACACCAATGTCATTGCAGCATTTCTCGTTGTAGTTGGCATTGTCTCATTAATTATGATGTCAGTTATTGACCACGAACTAACAAAACCTAACTTAGAACCCATTGCAATGACAACCTTCAACCAAGGTTGCCATATTGATTTGGATAGATCAGGTTCAAGAAAAGGTAACAATATCAAACACACAATTCCAAGGGAACAAAAACTGATAATAGGAGGTTTCCTTCCAAATTTATTTGCCAAAAATCCGGACAGAGTACAAATAGGAAGTTCCACTAGTCCAGATACAAATGTTGTGATGAAAATATTATTACTAGCAAACGTTAAGTCAGTTGATGATCCAATATATGCACACGAGAATGACCAAGCAGCAAAGTTCAAAATCAACAATCTGATAATCATTATTTTGTGTTTGAAAAGATTCCAGAATTTTCCGGTTTTCTCTTCAATTGGAGTCCAATTATCGAATTCCGTTTTTGAAAATTTTCGACCATTTATTTTAGCAATAAACGCCATAGTTGTTAATGATTTCTCTCGTTTCTTGTTTAACATTAACCATCTCGGTGTTTCTGGAACAAAACAAAAGTAGAAGAAATAAAATATTGCCAAAACGAGATTGAACCAAGTAATATATTTCCAACTTCGTCCTAAAAACGCAAAAAGTGCAGCTGCCATATATGAAATACTGTAAGCATTCCAAAAGTTCGATGCGGCGATATCAACTTTATTAGATGGCACCATTTCGATCAATGTCGTAAAGGCGAGATTAGAACAAATCGTCTTAGCAAAACCGCTAACAAAAGCTAAGAGGAACTGAACCCATAGCATGTAAATGACGGTTTTGAAAATTGCAGAGATTACCCATAAGAATAGAAATGTTATCATTATAATTCGTCTCCCGAACATATCAGTTAACATGATGAGTGGATAGCTACTGAGGCAACCGAAAAAGTAAAATGAAAACATCATTTCACGATAATAAGCTCTGTTACAAACCAAATCATAATCAGTGATGAAACTATCAATCAAAATATCTTTGTCATATTTCCATCTTGAACAAGGTGTCCATGATCTATTTGACGACTCTAAATATTGACATTGATCTTTAGAAATATAATTGGATGCATTGGGATCATTTGCCCAACTATTATTCTCGACAACACAGTAAAATTTCGGTACAAATAATGCAAACGTGAGACCTTGAACATCTCCGCAATAATGAAAAGTCGTGACTGATAATAGAAAGAAGAGAATATATTGATATCGACCACAGCCACCGATCTTTTGATTCCAATTTTCAAAATCCATCGTTTAAAACCAAATTTTGAAAAATTAACTCGCACAACTATTTATTTACATTGGAGTACATTTAATTAGCCATTGCGGCTTATATCAGATTCCATTGAATTCTTCAAACATCTTTAACGTGCATCATCAGTTCATGAACTTCTCTGTATATTAAGAGACATACTCGTTAATGAAAATGTAAATCTTATGATTGATTTCTGTCATCTATCACATAAATTGAAATCGAATTTAATTAACCATTCTTGCATATCTTCTCAGATAACCATCAACTTTATTCTGAAATTGTTTTTAAACTTCAATTAAATGATAGCGCATAAATCTTTAATATTATAAGAAGCATTCTTTCTACAATTAAAGGTCTTTTGAGAAACGCACTATAGGGTGATGAAAACTAGAACTATGATAGAGAATGAGACTAATAAACATGGAATCTTCTAGCAATCCAAATAAGAAAATGTTTATGTTCTATTTCATTTGAAGAAATCTTGATAGCAATGTGATTGAATTGATAATAATCAATATGAAGATTTGAAAATCAATATTAATAATTTTGAATGAGACATGTCATAAATTTATGTTAAAAATATCGAAATAAATATATTATATCAAACTATGAAAGTAAAAATTTTCAAAATTCAATTCAAAACATTTGAATGAAAATTTTTAAAGTATTGAAAAGCGAATTAAAATAAAATTATTTAGTTTATTTAATTATATTCTTTAAAAATATTTTCAATTCTGATATCGTTCGAATTAAAATATTAAATTAAGTAGAGCTGAAAATAATTTCAAATTTTATTACTTGTAAAACGGGGTGAAGTTGGACAGACTGCTATTTATTAAAAATTAACGAGTCTTCCTTCTTTGAATATAAAAACTAAATCGATATGAAATTAAAAAAAAAACTAAACTCACAAATATAAAACATACGAAAATATAAATGTTTCTAGAAACTGATCTCCTTTAGTTAATTTTATTATTTGATAAATTTCGGTGAGAATAATATTGATTCTGATTTCCACAACAAAATCGAAGTCTGATAATTTTGTGTGTGAGTTAGATGCAGGTTAAATGCAACTCGGAAATTACCAGTTCCCATGACAACAATGGATATATATTTTGAGTATTGCAGATAGTTTTCTCAAGTCTATTTGTCAATAAATTTTTAAACAATGATTTCGAGGCTCTATCCAACATGGTTACAATTAAAAAATTATAGAAAACTAGTTTTCCATGATGCCATAATTAGAACTCCACAAATCTTATATGGACATTTGTTTCATCTTGATTTCAACAATGATTTCATTGTAAGAAATGATCAATATTATTTCGTTCTTTCGTAATAAAATATATCATTTACTGACAGAAATTGTAATAAAAATGCTATAAAATGCTATAAATAATCAAGAAGAAAACACATTGATTTATTCCATTAAATAACACCAAAAATAACCAATATTTTAACTGAAAAAGTCATCATGATTCCTCATCAGTTGACATGGAAACAGCTCTACAACAAAACTAAATATCAACAATTGATCTGTGTTATAAATTTTCAACAAGTTCTTTTATATTTTCTATTTCAATCAATAATAATATGAAAAATAGAACTTCCTTCTGGAATTAGAAATCCAGTATTTTCCTATTTTGATTTAATGAATTTCCTTTTGCTAGACGAAATCGGTGTAGAAATTGCAATGGCGATAAAACAATACAACAAAGCAAAAAACAGGAATTACGAGATTTTTATTTCAGTATAATTTTGAAATCAATTTTCTTTCGGGCGAATAAAAAATATTTGAAAAGAAATTGTTGGAGTTTGTTGATTGAGTTGATAAAGTTATTTATAAAAATATAAATATTGATTCACTCTCTATGTTTGATGAAAACAATAGGATATCATTGATCAATATAATGAACTTTTTAGTGCACCGGTTTAATGTTTCGTGTCTGTCATTACATTCTCCTATTCAAAGTTATTTATAGAAATATAAATATTGTGTATGGCATGCTTGCAACACATTATATAAATGACAATGTGTGTGTGTGTACATATGTGTATAATGTGTGCCATTGTATAGAATATATAACATTGAATATAGCACCAATTACCAATTTATATCCCGTCAACAATTAATCCCTATAAGAGTCAAATTAGCAAAAACCAAATCTATTTCCATAATCGAGCAATACTTCCAGGTGTCACAGAAACACACATATTGCTCCACAAGATCAATAATCATTACATTCGAAGGTGGATTGTCAAAAGGTTTAAATTTAAAATGTCTACATTTTAAGAAAAACGTTCAGTTTGCTAGTCTGGTCATAAGAAATCCTATTGATATTTAGACACACATTTAGATTAGATATGACCAAGAGTGTAAGTCCCGAGTAAATTTTAGTAAAGAAAAAATCGAATTGAATGTCTACAGCGTGTGAGAATAATACGATGTAAAAAGAAGCGCTATGTGATGGTGTTTGTCAGACTACAATATGAATGTCTGGTATTTCTAAAATTGAAGCAAGGATTCAAGAATTTTTATAAATTTGTTTCTGAATATTTAGGAATACTTTAAAAAATCGTTTCAAATCCCTATACTATATATGTGTGTGCGTATCTTCAATCTTTTAGAATCAATTTGATATGTTACTTTTTCTTTGAAAATATATTTTCATTCAAAAATATTTACCAGCTATTATGACACCTTAGAGAGTTATTTTTGATATGAAATTTATTAATTTCTGAATGTGAATTTGGTTTTTTAATGAATTTTTAATCTCAACAATTTAGGAATTCCACCAAAAAGAGATTCAGGTGAAATTCTTTAAAATTGAAAAATAGTGGAGCTAATATTCCTTGAAGAATCATCCTTAAATCTTATATCTATCATGCGACAAGGAGGACTTTATATTTGGACAACATTGTGGTTAAATTTTTATTTTATTTCGAACTTTGTAAACCAAATTTGGAGATTCCAAATCTCTCTTATCCTTTGAGTCTTATATAAAAAATATATTAATTATGATCATTCGACAAGAAACATGACTCAGAAAGAGAAACTTATAATATTTAAAATTTTGTTGTGAAAAATTGACCGTGACATGCCATAAGAGAAAATTTCCTGATACTCTGAAGCATGATTTGATCCATTACAATGTCTCTATTCATAGAAAAATTCGAGCACAAATTCCAAAATAAATAAGTTAATTGAAATTTTATCGACTAAAATTTTGCTTTATGACTTGGCATTGCTATTCTTACCAATACCATGACGACAACTAAAAGCCACTGTAACGTGTTTCATATACCTAAAAATTAAATGAAAAAGCTTGACAAAACCAATGATTCTAAAGTTAATTTTGGAAATTTTTAATAAATCAATCCATTTACAAACGCTCAGAAATTGATTACATACTGATCTTCAGAAAAATGAAAGCACAAAGAATTGAGGTTTGAAGGTAAATACATACTAGATAAACAAAATAAATTTATTGTGTGTGTGTGACACACAGCTCACTAATCTATTACATAAAATTTGGAACAACATGACCAATTCAGACGAAGAATCGGCCTGAACTGAATTAACAAAGTATAAACATGGCATATTTAGATTATAATCACGAAACATCGGGAATTACAGTATAATATAATTTATTTCATCACAATAATTTTACAGTAATTAAGATCATTCAATAAAATAGTTAAAAGCTAAACCCAATATTATAATAAATCAATTTCTGTTAAAAATCAATAAAATATATAACTTAATTTTGTGAGTTTTGATTGATGTGTTGAATATTGATTTTCATTTGTTGTAAATTTCTAAATCTTACTCAAACATTTTGATAGGAAATTTTTCTTTTATCGATATTATTGGGCCTTTTCAGTGATCAGTTCTTTTCGTTTGTAAGAATCAATTAGCCGCAACCGTACAATCTGTGATGGGTGAATTGAAATGTTCTAATTATTTTTTGTTGTGCATATGGCTACACTCATTCAATGGCCTATTTACGGGTTAAAAATAAGCTTTTTCTGAGGTATATTTTGCATAAACAAAAAATATCTACCTTAATTGCGACGATTTTCGACCCGAAATACTTCAAGATCTTGATCTATCAACGTTGACGAGTAGACGAAATATTAATAGTGACGATAATATTACATCAATATTCATTGTTAATAACAATAATAATGATAATAGTTATTATCAAACTAAATGATATTATTAATATTAATAGTGATCGCTATAACAACAGTATTAATAATATATAATCATAATAATAATTATTAATATCATAAAGCTAACAATATAACAGAGATTTTGAGTCTTTCATTTATAATATAATTAATACTTCCCATTCATTGGTATTTCGATAATTAAATCCGAAAGAAAATTGTCGGCTAACATCAAGCGGATTTTGAATTAATCGACAATGAAGAGTGATTGTTTAACTTACTTTTATTTGAACTTGCCAACTAATCTTTCCGATTATTCTCCACTGACAAATGACAGGTAAAAAAACTTTCTATTATCGTAAATTTGATTTATAGAAATAAAAATCTTCGATTTCCACTAGCTTTTTGAATTGGCCCATCATGTTTTGGAGTGTATAAAATATATTTTTAACAAATTGGCTTATCGATTATCGATCATTTCACAAATGTATTGAACATGAGATTCGGAATATATTGTTTCATATTCTAATAAGCTCATTACAAATAATCGAAGAGGACCTTTGTTTCACTGCATAACAAGAGCTCAATCATTTAGGTAAAATCTATCCCAATTGAAAAATTGTTGGGGTTTTGAGTCAACCTTTAATTAACATTGAAATAGCTATGGATAAAATGGTATAAATTTTATAACAATGCACGACAGTACGTATGCAATGCGCATTAATTTTCATTTAATCTGTGTTTTTTATATCTTAACAACTGTAAGAACAACTGAGTGAAACTAGCTTAAATTATCATAATATAATAGTATTTATAACAATTATTATTTATAAATATGTAAAATAACAATATTAGTGAAACCCACCTAGAACAAATTTGTCAAAATTTCCCTAAATAATAAATTAATTTATAAAATAACAATACGCAATGTATTATCGCGCTATAACATCGACAAATAAATTGCCACCTATTATCGCGCACATAAATTCTCTAGCGGAATAAAATATTCACTCGATTACAAAAGTTCAATGGGAGAACTTCTCACTCTAGTAAATACATTATATCCAGAAAATCATAAATATACTGGCATTAGATTAGCATTATGGGAGAAGACATTATTTTGCAATTCAATCAAAGCACAATAGAAGACCAGGTAGTGCAGAAGAACAGGATCCTCTATATGCCCAGTATTTTACTGGAAGACTCTACGGTAAGATACGTTCGTGTAAAATACTTATCTATATTAAATATTGTATCTTTTATCTCTTATTAATGAGTTTTCACTCATTATTAGTTCTGCGCCATGAGTAGGAGTGAGTTTACCGAGGTGAAGGAATAACAAATAAGGTAGATTACACCTGTGGCCTTAATCAAGAGCTCATAGAAACAGATGGTTAAGATAATAGTATTATCAAATAGAATTAAGCCTAATGAAACAATAAAATCAATAATGCCCGAACGTGGCAAAATTGAAACTGGTCGAATTTTTTGCTTATGATAGAAATTAATTTGCCTATACACATGTAAAGATTCACATATCTTTGTAATAATATTTTCATTTTCATCATTGACAATGATTAGCGTTTATCTATCCAGAATTACTCCTCTGTTCAGTGAATGGGTTGAATTGCTCTAATATCCTCCATAAGGAAATGTAACTTTTTAAAATCTGTAACTCATGTTTTGTCAGTGTTTTCGGATGACATAAACGCCTCGACACTTTCGTTTTTATATTTTTGCTGCTGTGAAGTCTTGGATTCTCCATAACTTATGTACTGAAGTTGCTAAAATTTTTTCTTTTACTAATTATTAGATTCTTGTTATGGTTCTGTATTAATCATCTTGATTTCTCGAGAATTCTTTAGTGATGCTATGATGCTGTTTCTCGAATTCTGTCATTTGGTGATTCATTCTCATCAATGCATTCATTAAGACTTTTTCTTAGTAGTTGATGGTAACCACAGATACGATTAATCTCCTCTTCTCTAAAATTTCATACATAAAATAATTTCCTGAAATTTTGTAATGACAGATTATCTTTGAATTTAGTTGTATCTATATTGAAAGATTCATACAAAAGACCTTCTAGAAGAATTGATATTTTTGGATTGTATTCCTCGTTTGAATGTTCTCTGTAGTTGATGGCAATTTAAGTTGGAATGTTTGTGATTCTTATAATGAATCATATTTGATTTATCAGTGTTTCCTAAGTTATTTTTATCTTAAAATATTGCATATTCAATTTTAACCTGATAATTCAGTGATCATGGTTATAATATACATCTCCTTCATATCTCCTTCAGTCCTTCTTAGCAAGAGAGGCATGGTTCTGGAAATTTTATTCATCCATATTTTTGCTTTTCAATCTGGGCCGTATTTGGAATGGTTAGATTTTCTTTAATAGTCGTCATTGGTAACTGGGTTCATCATGTGATCAGTTCTAGTAATAAGTTGTATAAAAGATCTGTTTATTGTAACTTGATTCGAAGGATTGATCTAATTAGCTCTCGGTCAGACACAAATTTTTATCATGAGCTTATTTAATGTGGTGATGACAATTTGGAATAGTTTGTGACACTTTATTTTGTTACATTTTACTTGCACTAATACTGGTTCTTAAACTAATCATTAATCAGCTCTTGAATGCTATGGCTTCCATCTTATAATGCAGTAAAAGAATATCAAGATAATAAAGTGAAATGTGAAGGTTAGAATGATAGAATAGAAAACATTGAATGCATATGATAAAAATTAAAGTGAAATATTATTATATCCAGTGAGCCAGTTCACTCATATTTGGAACGAAATTGCTTTAACCATTGGTTGCTCTGGATACTGTAGATAAGCACGATCAGATAACAATATAACGGACAGTCTTGAAGCTTGTATCACAATTAGCATCTATAATGATTATGTGACAAATCGGTATTTTATAGTTTGCGATTTGAAGTTAAAATTTCATTATTGTGTTTGAATTGATTTGAAAAGTCTTGTCTCTGAGTTGTCTAAAAGTTCCTTAATCTCATTTATTAAAACGATCCTCCTTTATAGATTTAGTAACCTATAAATATGTAAAATCCACGAGTTCCAGCTTTCACCGTTAATGTATCTTTCTTCAATATTCCTATCTTATTCCTACTCCTTGTCTATCTCTGAAATCCTTTAACTCTTAATTATATTAACTTCAATTTTCGAACTGTTTTTTAGATATTTTAAGTTGGAAATTTTTCCGTGCAATTCCTATTCCCCATATGGCCACTTGTGTGATTTGATAACATTTAGAGATAATCCTTTGATTATTGCAGCTAGAAACTGATTAACTAAATCTTCCTCTATAATATTGCGATATTTTCGCTTTATGTCGTAAGATGCTTCGCATTCTTCTTTATTTATATTTAGTTTTAATACTCATCTTTGTCAATGCTTATTGAATATCTTCTTGTTTCATAGTTCGGCACTCCGGAATTTCCATCTATTTAGATGTCGGTGCTTGGATACCTAATTCCATTATCATATCATTATTTGTGAGGAAAATCATGAAAAAGAAGCTCTTCGATTCATTCATGAACTATCTTTGGATTTGTGACAAAAATGTTTTAAAATATAAAGCCCGATTTCCCCTGTAGAATATTCTATTTTTACCAACCGATTCGTTTGAAGATGATAACGGGCTGTTCCCAATTATAGATAATCCTAATATATCTCTCTAATATATATAAATAAATAACTTAAAAGATGTGTTCTACAATTTCTCAGCATTTTCTTCGGCGTTTCTAAACAAAAAGTATTACCGCCTCACTTTTCTGATTCTTCCTGGCGGACACTTCTGGGTATTGAGTTGAGTAATTTCAACACACTAGTATTTGAGTTTTCAAGGAATACATATATTGCATATATATATTTCGATGTAACCAACATAATAATCTGCTTCTAAACTCGATAGAGAGTTCTTACGTCCATCCTGTGCAAAATCACGATATTGCACGAACAAAATTGATGGATAATTTGTGGGAATTAGTAAAAGTATGTTTATTCCATCATAATATTTTGCTGTATCACCTAAAATGAAAAATCCTTGTTGCTTTAATTTCTTCGGATTTATTCTAGTCTCTCACTTTTTAACGAGGTTTTAATTTTATTAATCTCATCATTACTTTCTTCACTTTTCGTGAATTTTACATACTTGGAAAATTTTTTACAGCCCTGTGCACTGTACAGAATATTTTCCTTTTTTCATCTCTCCTGCTGCGATTTCTTATTATTTAACATTGAATAACTTGAACTCATTTATTCTTTTCTGATACTCAAATAATTCATTTCGTGCTTCTTTAACGATTTTTGAGGTAAAATTAATTCGCAATCTTCCTTCTTGGATTTGTTCGCTAGGAACGCACCTAATCTAATAATATTTTCTTTACAATAAACATATCTTCGTGTATCAGAATAGTCAAGTCAATCTTTTCTTCAGTTCTTCAAAATCATCTTGTTGTTCCGGTTTCTATGTAAGTGACGTTTTTCTTTAGGAAACTATTTATAAGATGCATCATATGTGCGATAGTTTATATTGGAGTTTTGAGAAATTGACTCCTAAAAATATTTATTTTGTTTACATCCAATTTTTATCTTTAATCTTGATATTTTATATAAAATCCAACCCTGTATTGATGTAACGTAGAAAAGCTGTTTTATTTTTATTATTTCCGATCAATAACAACCCAGATTAAATCTGAGAAATTCCATTGTATTTAAATAATAGACCCGCATTACAATGCAAATTAATTCCTAACAAAACTCAGTATAAATAAGCTCTCAACATCAGCAGCCTTTGCCCGAAATATAAAAACCACTGATACAGTGCCCCCATTATTTGTAAACAACTGTCAAATTTGATAAGCCGTTGAAGCCTGTCAGAAGATCATACCAAATGATGGATGTGACACGAAGAACAAAGAAGAATAAGATTTTAAATAATTCAAGGAAAGGCTTTCATATTATTTACAAACCAAAAATAGTCAAAAAATTGAAATCAATAAATTATAAATAAATTACATTATTATTACCAGGTTGAGTCAAAAGTTATTCATGTTTTTATGCAGGTATTTTATTAACACAAATTGTTATAACG
>JBBMOY011850277.1:0-13075 GCA_037951405.1 Platydemus manokwari | reverse complement strand
CATTATACATTTTATTGTGCTTAATGTTCAAATCTCATAAAAATAATATTTATTTTTATGTAAAATAAAAATTTGATTTGTTTATTTAATTTTGCAATTACAGAATTTGAATAAAAATATAATGACTACTTTATTTGAAGATATTTTTGGAGTGAAAGAAATGGATAAAGATGGAAAAAGATTTGATCGTGTTTCAAGGGTGTTCTGCAATGGCGAATCATTCAAGATGGAACTTATTTTAGATGTACATACTCAAATTTATCCTCTTTCACCTGGTGATAAGTTCAGATTTTGTCTTATTCGAAATCTAAGAATGGAGTCATCATCTATCCATATGGATACCGATGATGTAAGTAGAAATTTGGATGATGATGCAGAAATGTGTGAAGATTCTGAAGAAACGGAAGAACAAAAGATGAGCAATTTTGATTATTGTATGTACGGTAAGATCTATAAAATTATTCCCAGTCAGTCAGATGAAGGAGAAATACTATCAACCTATGTATCATTTGGTGGGTTGTTAATGATGCTAAAGGGTGCTGCTACAAATCTGAGTGGATTTAAAGTTGGACAGCATATTTATTTGTTAATGAAGAAACTTGCATTTTAAATTTAATTAAAAAATTCTTAAATTGTAAGAGTTCGCTTTTTCTACTTGTCAATCAAACTATTAGTTTTTAGTATTACTATTTTTATTGCGCAATCATTTATTAAATTAAAAAATTTCAATTTTTAATAAAGCTTTTAATTGTATAATGAAGTTTCGAAATTCCACTATTTTCCCATTGTTTTCGTTTATTTTGTATAAATCTTTTATTATCAAATAGTGAAATTGCATATTTTGCTTGTTCATAACATTTTTTGGGTTTATGAGATATTAGTCTTCTATTTTCAAAGTTTATAATGTTGGCATCATGGCTAGCTGTATAGTTCTAATCCCGATCCTAATCATTTACTCAACCCTATTCTATAGGAAAACATATTGTAAATTATCAAATCTTAACCCGGAAATTCACAATTCAAACAATATAAATTGATATCGATTAAAATGTGACAATAATTGATTTGGATGTTGATTATGAAAATTTACAAATTTTATTTACTGTGACTTTTTTTATTAGTTCGTGGTGAACAATTTTATAATAATATTGATTATTTTTTATTTAATTGTAAAAAGGGATAAAAGGAGGTTGTTGAGTATGAAAAATTATAGTGGCGATAGTATAAGTTTAAATAAAAAACAAATAATTTTATAAGTACATAATTATTACAAGAGTACAAACATAAATAATTTAGGGTAGAATTGCAAAAGATAAGCTGTTAATTCCCGAGATAAAATGGGAATAAATAAAGGTTAATTGGGAGATCACTGAAGCTATGTTAAAAACAGGCTATAAATAGAGCTAAGTGTATTCAAAAGCTCATACTCTGAGAAATTGCTTTGAGGATTTAACCAAGAATCACAGATCAAAATTTTTGACCGAACATTTAGTAGAAATTTATTGTCCAACATTTTGGAGATCATCGTTAGGTGATAAATTTAAGGAACATTTCAATTGATGGAAGAAATGATAAAAACAGAACAATGTTCTTTTTGATTTACATTGTTAACACAATTAATAGGAAATATACATTTCTTAATATTCGATTGTATAACACTATTATAATATTCAACTTATATTTTATCTTTTCACTCTTCTCCGCATGCTTCAAACTTCCGATGAACTACTTTCATACTATTTTATTTGTTTGTTAATCAATTTGTATTTCAAAAAAGAACTTGGGTAAAACATAGCTATCTTTGTTATTTACTTTGTTACAAAAAATTGAAAAAACAAAACCATTGATAAATTGCTAATAGAAAAAATATATTTGGATACGGCTTGTCAGAGTGACTGTTAACCAGTCCATGAACTAATTCCTTAACTATATCGTACAAAATGTTACTAAAATATTCAGTATAAAAAATTAAGTACCACAGCTTGCTATCATCAGACAAACGAAATGGAAGAAAGATTTAACCTAACATATCATAACAAATAACAGCCAACCTAACTGAAAACACTGCATGAGAGTAGATCTTTGGATATTCAGGAAACTATCTAATAGGATACAAACCGTTGTGCTGTAGAAAGGCTAATGTGTTAGAAGATTTAATGCGGCATTAATACATTGTTAAAGTACAAACCAACTTATGTTTGTGGAATACAAAAATGAAACATCCAGAAAAATAAAGGCTAAAGACCACACGTGATTGTGGGGATTTCTCCCGCCTAACGACATTTAATAAAATGTAAAATGAAGAATTCCAACCAATAATAGTTCATGCAAACAGGTATAAATAAGAAAGAAAGTGTCAGACTAAAAATTCAATCAAAATAAAAATCAATGAAGATTCTCAATAAAGATTAAATCAAATAAAAGCGAAATCAACCTAAAGAACACGAATTCTGATTCTGAAAGATATAGTTTTAGAAACCATTAGAGACATTTATTACCCGACGGAAGTTCCCTCAAACTGGAAAAGGACTAGGATGAAAAGAAAATGACAGGGGAAAGAAAAGCTCGAGGTCAGTAGAAAATTCGAACATGATACTGCAATCGACGAATTCCAAAATTCCAATAATGATTCCAGATTCCAGTGTTTGACAAATATTTGTTAATATTCGATTTTGACTCTTGACAGTTTACTACTAATTATCTTTGTGATTATCTTATCTTTATCTTTGCGATCATTTGTAAAAATTGACCATTAATTATTTGACGATTAAATTTTGTGATTATTTGATGTGCATATAAAAAATACATTATTATTTATAACAAATACTTTAAATTATGAAATAAAATGGTGTTGCGTTATCAAACAACATATGAATCTACAAATCTATATTAACTAAAATAATACACTCAAAGTCTCAATAATAACAATAACAAATCTTTACGCAATTCACAAAAGAAATCACTCAAGATATGATCAGAGCCCGAAAGTCAAAAACAAAATGAAGAGTAATAAAAAAGAATGAGTACTGAAATCACACATAAGATAAGCACTGAAGTTACCGACCAAAAAAGACTGGCAAGTATCCATGTACCCACCTCTTTTATAGAAGTATCGGATATGTCTGCTTGATGTCGCAAATCTTCGTTTTAAGTATGCTGAATATGTTTGTGGATCTATTTACATGAAATTTTCCTTATATCTCTCATGTCATTAGAGGATATTTGAGCTTGCTGCCTTTTGTAGGCACGTGCATGTCGATTCTTAGCTTATAAATATGGATTAACATTAGAGCGAATATGATTGATTGAAGACATTTGTAATTATAGGGCTTGTGTGTATTGATCACTTTTAGGGTTTTTCCTTGGTTCTTGTAACCTTTTTAACTGATTTGTGATATACCTAACAATAGGGATAAATTAACTAAATCGAATTAGGAAGAATAAAATAAAATTAATCAATAGATTATAATGTTAAAATAATTTAGCTAAATTTTCAAAGGCTAGATTAATAATTATTTAAGAATCTGGGAATTTTAAAATATCCAATAAAGTATTGCGGTACAAAATACTGAAAATCACAAACTTTATGAAATTTTGTCAAATAATAATGAGCTTTAGTGAGTGATCGTGGATACAAACTACATAATATCGACGACCATATCAATTCACTTTACTGAAAAACCAGATTGAAAAAGTTGAATTTGAAAGTCAAAAATTTAAAGCTATTTTTAACGAAAAAATGAAAAAACGTAAATAAACGCTTGGTAACGATTATTGATTATTAACATATGTTGAGTTTATGGGAAATCAAGCTGCTAAAAATCCAATGTGCCAGGAATCTGGAGATATTGATTCCATATTGTATATTTTTGCATGTTATTTTTATCTTTATCTTGGCATAATGTACAATACTCACCCTTGGATCTATGTATAGAAGTAGCAATTTTTATTCTAATGACATTTTTTATTCGGGAAAAAGTCAGTACTTATAGAAAGAATAAAATAACAATAAAATTTTTCATTTTTGTGTAATAATTATTTGAATAACCTTTCAAGAGAGAAAAACAAATTTAAAATAAGTTCTTAATAACTGATAAATTACCTGCATAACACGTCAAAATCACTTCTATCGAATATAAAAAATGACAGTTATAAAATACCAGAAAATAGAAATAACAAATCGCTCTAATATTCTGGCTTGGCAACAAATATAATAAAATATAACTCAATTGATAGAAATATTGATAACAATTTCCATAAAATGAAAACCTATATGTCAAAGATAATGACCCGCATTAAAAACGAAAATCCATTAGAATAAATAAATAAGACCCGCATTTTGATGGAAACTAGCCCAGAATAAAATTAGTATAAATAGGCTTATCCACTTATTTACTGGAACCACTATCTTTAGTGTGTACGAAGATAAGCCATTCGGATTCGAAAACCTTGAAATTTAGGCCAGTAATTGTTGAAATATCAATTTAAATATTGATATTTGTTCTGAGGAGTCAAAGCCCCAAATAGGAGGAGTAACAGTAAGTTACAATATCTGTTAAATCATACATCATTTATAATACTCGCATATTTCTTATTTATTGGGTTAATCCAAACCATCTCGAACAATTGGTTTTACTCCTTTTGAGAGCATTATAACCTGGGCTTCTTCCAGAATTGTCGTACAAAGCTTGTCGTTTACATGTATAAAAGTAGCTTTTTATAAATCACGGTATAAAAGTAGTAAGTCATACATAAGTGAATGTCTGTAGTAATTTATATACAAATAAAAGTGCATTCAGTAGCGAATCTTGTTTTGATATTAGAATTGGATGTTGCCCTATAGAATCATTTCATTATTAATAACAACATTATTTCATTACCAAGTTCATTACCTTTTTTGGAAATACAAACGAGGCGAAACGAGACCGATAGTTTAGTAAATAGTGTTAGAAACATAGAAACAATATCTAGAGCTGCCCATCCTGTCTTCATACGTGAATTAAAGTCGATTGAGGCAAAGGAACAATAAAATAATTAGGTTTAGTAAATTCTTAAGTGTTGTGAAAACTCCAAGAAACCGATTTATTGTCAAAACAAGTTGAAGTTAAAGTCAAATATAATAATAAAATAAACCGTCGACTCCAAAATATAACACATATAACAAAAAGTTTATCTCCAAATGAATCAGACCTTTTGACTCTTATTATAAAATCTATAAAAAAATTTTGGAATCTGTTCTTGCATTCACGGAAAGATCACCTTACCAATTTATTTAGTAAAATCATTGTGAGAGTTAATGTGTGTGCAAAAAATAATTGTGACTGATCAAACAAATTTTATAAATAAAATGTGTTATGATAATATAATTTCCGCTTTTGAGTTGTTTACAACATCACATAAACATCAACCCCAACCCAGCACTTTTATAGATCAATAAGCAACACTGGAGAACTATTAATATGTTTATCGCCATGAAAAACACAAATATAATTAAAATATAAATATAAGTCCATAACTGCTTTTAATGACCTTCAACCTCTTCGATAAGTTTATGGTTAATATACCCCTTTGTCGAATTGAAACAAAACTGCCACAGAAAATTGGAGACAAAGCTCGATAATAGGTATAAACGACTTTTGATAACGATACATGATTTTATAGTACGATAAGTTTACTCGGTGAACTATATGAACTCACCGGACATGATATATTTGGCAATGGCTTAGAAGGTTTCTATCATTAGAAAATTTCTCTAATGGTTTAAATTCTTAATTGATCATCAAATATATTTCCTCAACCTAATGATACTAAATTTGTTTAATGAAAATAATATGAGTTGTTTATCATTTTTTGTTTTCTATTACTTATCGGTGTCAATTGATATTTTTAAGAACTTTAGGAATTTCCGGTTAATTAGTTCTCAAATGTTATTTATTTGAGTGCAATGTAACAAGTTGCGATTATTTATTATAATTTAATTCATAAAATATAATTATATTTTAATTTATTATGGGATGTATTACAAAAACTGTCGCTATCCAAAATAAGTGATTGTCATTTTATTTTATTTTCACTCATTTCCTGATTAATCAATTTTATATTATTTCCATTTTTCCTCAACTAATAGAAAGAAGTCATTAATTTTTACCACTAAATAAACTTAGATTTAACAATTATTATTAAACTCGCAACTGATAAAATAATGCATAAAACATTGCATTATTCCATCAATTTATTATTATAAAATATCAACAGCGATATAATATATAACACAGAAAAAATGTTCGTCTTTTTGCGCACAATTGAATTGTTGATTTTTCCGAAACCAAAACATTAAAATATATCTTATTCCTATTTATTTTAAACTAGATCTAGATATCACGCCTAAGCAGCAAAATGGGCACATACTGAAACGAATAAGATTGTTTGACTCAAATTGCTTGTGTATTGACATTTTATTATATTATTTGTCTCCACGTATTTTCATTGAATATATTTTTAATTAAAAATTAGTTTTCATTTTATCTCTATGACTACTACACGTTAATATAACAGTATATTGGTTGATTTGATCAGTTATTTGTCAATAGTTAGTCATTTTAAATAACATTCCGGCCATATTCATTATCATTAATCTCCACCTTTTATTGTAAAAAGATCTTTTAGTTAGTTTGCTAATAAATTAATATTGATAAAAAATAGCTCATTTACTGAAAACTAGAGACTTTCGAGTATATCTATGGTCATTAGACTGATTAACATTACCAAATTTCTATCATGTTTAAAACACTTTATTTCATTTATCTTATAGAAGAATTGCAAAAAATATAGCATTTCTCAATGGTTTGGCGCTAATTAACGTTCTAGTGGAGCGTTAAAAGTCGAATATATTTGGTTTTTAATTTCAGAATAAGATTATTTTCGAGACCATAATCGATAGTTCATAATATTTTTAATTAATATAATTAAAATGCATAATTTATGAAACACAATAAAAAAAATAATACTTTTATTCAATAACCTCTTAACTTCAGTCTTTATTTTTATTGATCCCATTTTTACAATCAGAAAATCGAGTCTTAAAATGGTTATGAATAAAAAGTATATTCAGATTAGATTGCTTCCCAAATAAATTAAAATATTTAATTTATTAAAATAATAAATATTTCATATAAAATGTTCTTTATTCTTTCTAAGTTTTTTGTATTGTATGTTATTCTCGGAAAAATATTTTTTGACTATAGTGATTGAAATTGTTTTTTTCCCATAGATATTTTTTTCCATTCTCGCAGCACGATACTTCCTTAATAACTTAAATAACAAACAAAACTTTCAATTAATTTTAGAGTCAGCAATATTAATAAAAACAAATCTAGATAATCAAAAAGATAACAAACCAGCAAAATATATGTACATCGCTGTTTCGTATGAGTAATATCATATATTATTAATAAGAATTAGTTAAAATAAGAAATATCCTATACAAATCTAAAAGGAATTATTAATCGCAATTCAGTCATTATCAATTACTAAGAAAGTGAATAAGAATGTAACTCAGAACACATTAATTACTTGTGACTTGCTTTCAGTTTATTAAGTATTAAAATGCATTCATTAATCAATACCAATGAAACGAAAAGAGAAATTAAGGTAAGATTTTTAAAATAGAGTTTAGAACTTTTTAATCAATTAAATTCATAATGTACACCACCTCATTTAAATATTTTACACACATGCATGTATCTGGAACATTAATTTTCCATTGACATTAGCACAAACATATAAATATCTTATACACATCATTTTCATTGAAATTAATAATAAAAATGTAACCTCAATATTTAACTCGTACATTCATATTTAATCACTATTTGTACAATTTTTATGGTCAAATGTTGAATTACTGAAACAATTATTTGATTCTTCACAAGAGGATAAATATTCAAATGAGTTCTCTAAAATGAAAGCACTATGATTTTTTATTACAGTTAGCACACGTTTAAATTTAGACGGAAATGGGTCAACGTGAGATTCTGATTCCCATTCCAGGAAAGTCTGATGATCGTATATATTATTATCTAACAAGCACTTTAATATACAGAAGATTTCTAAAAAAAGAAATTGTAAATAAAACTTTGAAGCTATCACTTTAACCTCGACTTTCAATTTCATTTGAAATTTTTCGGAGAGTACTGAAAATCTCATTTCGTTTAGACATTGAGGTTATCTTTTTAAAGCACTCTGAAAATTTGGCTAATTCAACTGAAAACAATGTAATGGTATAAATTAATCAATAAAATCAATAAAATTGAATATAATTCAAAGATGAGTTCTGCGTTGTAGGGATATTATTAATTTTGAAATCAAAAACCAATATGACCTTCGTAAACATAAAATAGTCATTTTTAGCAATTCTTGTGATCCTGCCGAACTGGGAAATTCCCGTAACTTCTTAGTTCGACTTATTGAAATACAGAAAAATAATGTTAATCAAGGCCCCAATATAATGATAATTTATAAACATTTATATAATGATAATTCCCGGAGCAGAATATTATTACATTAATATTACTATTAATATTCCTATCTTAAAAAATATAATATAAGTTCACGTTGTTTTAAAAATGCACGATAAATAAGCGATAAAATTAATAAAGAAACAATAACGCACCTGGATATCTTGAAAATCGATGAAATATTTCTTCCAAATTCAATATAATATAAAACTCCTCACTATAACAACTGAAAGATTCTTCAAATAGCTGCTTAAGCCAAATTAAATAAAATTTCACATCCATTTGAATAACAATTTTTATAGCTCGATTTAAATTCTTTGATAAAATTGAAATGAGCTTTTTCTCACAGATCGATAATTGCTCCGTGCAATCGTTAGCTACTGCTAATTCGAAAATATCTTGATATTTTCCATTTGATAATTTGAAAATTTTATTAACCATAGACCAAGGTAAAGAATATATGATCAAGGCGTTTTTATTATCAAACTTGCTCAATGCTTCGAAATCAAATATTTTGTCAATAAGATCTACAGAATCTAGTTCCATGCTCTTGATAAATGGAATAAAATAATCAGACAAACTATCCCATATGGTTTTTCCAACATCAATAATGAGATCTTCTAACGAATCTATGAGTTTAGAAAAACTAAACAAAAATACAAACATTATTACACATATTGATTTCAACATGATTTTTATATGAACAAATTAATAAGCTTAATAAATTTTGACCCTTAAAAATTATATAATCAACTCGAAAATTATAAAAAAAATTGATAGAGAAAAATATTTCTATCAAATACTTTTTTGGATATTGAGTGCTTCTTCTCAAAATCAGTCAAAAATGTTTTCTTTCAAATCCATCCAATATAATAACTTCGTCCATTAAAAGAATTTAGATTTTAAATTTGCAAAAAGCTAAACTAATTTCTGCAATTATATGGCCGAGATAATGTATTCAAATCTCATTTTGGAAATCTTTCTAGAAACAAAGCATGGTGATAATTTTAATAATAATAAATCACTGCTAGGTTTCCTTTGTAAATATGAATGTTAGGACCCTGTATTACACCAAACGTTTAAGAAAACAACTTGGAAATTTTGCACCGAAGACAAAACCCAATACAATCTAGAGATAAACCGTAATGACTTGAGATTGTCAAATAAAGAAGCATTTGTCAAATTTAATCATCTTATTTAAATTAATATTATAAATGTTGAATTGTTACAAATCAATCTCTCTATAATTTTGTTTCCAAATTTCTGATTTGTTGATATTGAAGTATGTTATCTTTACTTATTCATCAGTGATGGTTTCTTAAGGAGAAATTTGTCAGCCAACTTACCAATTTTACACAGAAATCCATTATTCTTTTAATTTTGCAGTAAGAATCTGTTGAAATTAACACCAGTAAAAGACCAACTCATAGCAAACCTAATCCTCCTGAGACATCTTTCACTTCAAGCCTTTTTAGTGTAAGAGAATATTCACTTCTGGTTCACAATACATTGTATAAACCTTTCTTTTTTACATTTTTCTATGTGAGAAATGCACATTTTCATATTCTGTACTTTGGCTCCAACAATGAATTGGTAAGGTACTCGCTGGAAGAGGTTTGTAAATATTCATATAATTGCTAAATGCTTTGAAAATGTATATGATTAAGCAATGTCTCATAGTTTTAGTTATCCTATTCGATTATATCCTGGGATTTAATCTAGGAAATGGAAGAAGGACAATGCCTGCTAGGTCCATTTTGGAAGTGTAAATTAAGAATCGGATTTTAGAAACCCCTACCGTTTTAATTACCAGACTAGATGACTATACAATTACGTAATGCATTACGATATATATTGATTATCGCGGACATCTAATTATATATTATTTGTGAAAAAATAAATGAATATTCTTATATTTGTAACTTATTAATGGAATAAATATCGTATTGGATATATCCCTTCAATGAATGCTTAAATTTTTCCTACTTTTGTTGGTACTGTACAATGCTTCATATTTATTAAACGAAAAACATACATTACAGTTACATTAACCAAGTGTGACACTATCAAATGATATTTAAAAATACAATTAAATCTTGTTGCTACCTTTCATTTGTAACCAGTAAAGCTTGACGTCATTTACCAACCATTCACTGGCTACTATCAAGTAGTTTCAATTTCTTCATTTTATGAACTTCATAATCAGTCTTCATAAAATTGTTAATAATGATTTTCATTTTTTACTATGCAATATCCATTTGCATTTTTAGCAGGTAAAAATTTTAATATAGATTTCAATAAAATGATAAATATTCCCAAGATTTTTACGGTGTAGCTGGAATTATTTATCAATTGTGATTCTTAAAGAATTGTGATAATTGAAGATTCTTTCATAAGTTTGAATTTTAAATATGATGTCCGTGAAATATGTCAACGGATAAAAATAAAAATTCGATTTAAATCAACAATGAAACAAATACGGATAATGTAGACAATATTTATACAAATATTCAACTAACGCTTTCAATAATTCGTCTTTTTTCATCCAACTTTGAGTAATAAGTTTGTACAAAAGATTGCTTAGCGAAATTCGATTATCACAGGTGGTATCAAAATTTGAATCTAATAATAGATAAACTACTTCAACTTTATCCGTATACGAATTCCAACTATCAGACTATTTGAAATAAAGCGAAAAATGCATTAAAATTATACATAACAATATAAATTATATAACTAACACATAGGTAATTAGAATTAGAATATTCTTTAAAGAATTCGATCGGTGATAGTACGATGAAATCAAGATTATTTGATTGAGCTAGTTTAGAGTCGGGGAGTTTCTCTTTTAATATGATTTGGGGTGTCGATCTACTGTGAGAAGATGAACGACTTGAGTTTTCTGATGAATTCGTACTTTGATAACTACAAGTACTGAAAGATTGTGCATGTATATAGCAATTTGCATAATTTGAGACACAGCCTTCAATAGTTTGATTAATTAAAATATCTGGATTTTCAATCCCATATAAATTGTCTTTTGGTCTTTGTTCTGAATTTACTTTTCCTTTATTCCTATTTAATCTATTACTAAATTATGTGATTTATAAATATATATATTGTAGTATTTTTCAAAACGAAAACCTCTTTTCACTCTCAGTAATATTCGGGTTCATTGCTGCACCACTTCCCGCACTCCAGTTTCGTTTCTGAGGACCTAACGTTGTTGGATCATGGGAACAGGATGTTACTGAAAGTTGTTTCGGTGTGAAATTTGATCGACTTTTACTTACGCTTGGAAGGCTGGGGCGCCCTATTTTATTCATGGAAAATATTTAAGATTTAAACAGAAATAAAATTTTACGATCTGATGTCCAACTAGATGTATTTTTTCTGTTAAGGCTTAAATAATATTCTTTTCCTTCTTCCATTTCCTTTTCTATTTTAATCTCTTCGAGTGTCTTGGGCTCAATTTTTTGTTCTTGCTGAACTTTGCGAAGACACCATTTTTTCTGACGCATTTCCATTATATCAAGAATTCTAAATCGAACCCTTGTTTCAATTAACATAGATTCCGAAAGTTGCCGAAGCTTTGCAAATGAATCATTCAATTTTTCTTTCCCTTTACTTTCCTTTTCCAGTTTAGCTCCACATGTCTCTAATAGTTTACATAAACAAATCAAAGAATCAGCATCATTTTCTTTCATCAACAGATTTTCAATACAATAACAAATAATTTTAGTAATTAAAACTCCTTTCAAATAAAGTTCACCGATAAATCTAAATTTTACAAACAAATAACCATTAAAAATGTTAAATAAACAATTAACCTGATATTTCCATAATAACGATCTTTTGCTTTTTTAATTTGTTCATCGACATCACTCTCCATTAGAGCCTTAGTTTTGGGTTTTTCATTGGAAGCTTTTAATAACCATTCTTGACGAACATTTTGCAATTGTTCCTAAATCATAAAAATATATTTTAATTCTTAACATACAGAAACATAATTCTATTAAATTATTTAAAGTTTTCAAATTAAAACTAAGTTTAGCATAAAACAAAGAAACACGATGATTTATTAATATCCACTTCGAAATTCTGAAAACCGAAAAAAGACATTTAAACACGTCCAGTGCTCTCAGTTTGTTAATTCCCTGTTTATTAGCTTAAAGGTTACAAAATAAATTTATATTGCAAATCATCACTAATAATCTCCTGAACAGACAGACTTTGTTTTTATGCCATTTTGATAATTAGATTGATTGCCTCTTGACTATGCAATTGATAATGTCGGCTTACCAAGGATTTTAATTTTTGAATTAATAATTTTAATTCTTCCTAAAAGCGTATATTAATAAAACATTAAATATTTTCACAGATTATTAAATTTAAAATGAACACCTGACTAAAAAATAATCGTGAAAACAAGTGGTACAACTAAAAACCCTGAGTCTACCTAGAAAATAATGGAAAATTCATGATTTACCAGGTTGAGTCAAAAGTTATTCATGTTTTTATGCAGGTATTTTATTAACACAAATTGTTATAACGCTGAA
>JBBMOY011849166.1:0-13075 GCA_037951405.1 Platydemus manokwari | reverse complement strand
ATATTCTTAACTTTATGTTATTATTAGATTTTCGTTAATGTTTTTTTAAAAAATCGTTTTAATTAATTGAATACAGCTTATTTTACACTGTGTTGTATTTAAATATTTTCCAATGCAACAATAAAAATATCGAATTTTATTATCATTTTCTGAATTTTATGTGATTCTATGAAGTTAAGCATTAGTTAAAAATGAAATTGATGATTTAGAATTTAATTATTAACTGTTATTTTTCCATTTAAATGTTAATTATTTCATCTTATTTAAAATGTAATTTTCCTTATTTTAAAGTTAATTTTCAACTTATTTAAGATTGAAAATGTAACCAAATATTTTATAATTTTCTTATTTTTATAATTTAACATTAATTTCAGTTGAAATAATTACTGGAAAATGTTGTTAAAAATTAACGTTTCTTTGTTGTATTTATAAGATTAAATTGACAGATTTTCACATTTTTAGATCGATTTTCAAGCTGAATTAAATTTTATTTATAATTTATGAATACGGTAACAGTGAATACCACTGAACCTCCTTTTGCAGTGCTACCAAATCAGATTCAAATTGATCCAAATCGTTATTATAAAACAACCAGAGATATTTGCTATTGGACTAATGAAGTTCATGTCGATGAATATTTGGTGAACGAATTTATTAACAAAGCCAAGGAATTCAAGTAAATATGGTTTATTTCTAATGATTAATTAATCAGTAATTTAATTAATAAACTTAATAATTAATTAAATTTAGAAATCATATTTACTAATTTTTATCGGGATTTTCTTTTTTAAATTTTATTTCAATACCAGGTGGTACTCGCGGAATTCAAATAATAATAAAAGTTATTGCACAAAATTAATTAATTAACATATTAATTAATAATTAATTAATTTACTTATTTAGTCTATTAAAGCTGCTTTTTCAAATGTCATATAGAGATTTGGTATTTTTATCGACAGTTTAATCATAATAACAGAAACTAATTAAATTAATTTCCTGGAAAAGTTTTTTATTAACTTATTATTGATTGGTTAATTAATAATTTTAATTAATTAATTAATTTTTTTCATCATATAATTTTGTATTTATGTGTCAACTATTTTGTTGTATTTGCTAACAAGAACACTGAATGTCACTGATTGGAACTAGCTAGTTAATTACTGTAATTAATAAATTTTTATTAATATATTAATTAATTAATTAATCAAATAAATTTTTTTAATTAATAGTTTTGAATTTGATAAAAAGCCTCATTTATTTAATTCTAAATCTTATCTTCGATATTTTGTTTAAAATTTTTTAAAAAATAATTATTTTTCTTAATTAATTAATTAATTAATTAATTAATTAATTAATTGTTTTGTAAGTTTTGAGTCTCAAATCAATAATTGTAGCTATTTTTGCACATTAATTGCAAATCATTAAACTAGAAGGCTATCTACAAGATAATGTTTTCATTAAGACATCAAATCGTTTAAATCAATGAAGGGGTATAGGTCGATTTTGGTTTAATGTTATTTATTTATTATCTTTCGTTAATTGAGTGGTCGAACTTTATGAATAATACTAATTTAGCAATTACTTACATCACTGATTTAATAAGAACATTTTTGGTGAAAATATAAATAAGTTTAGAGGAAAAGATTATTCCTGATGATAAGATTGAAGAGGGGGGTCAGACACTCCCATTGGCTTTGTTCTTGTCAATCTTTTAATTGGATGTTTTAAGAGTAAAGATAATGATTGTAATTCTTTTACAAATACATAAAAGCCATCATTAGACACGAGAGAGTCATGTGTTATTGAAGTGGAGAAATAAAAATCTTAATTTTCATAATAATTCTCTCGATTATTCCTGATTGGTAAATGAGTTTAATTTCGGAAAAAAGTAATTTTCGGGTTTATTCATTCTGTCGAAGATCGGGTTGACTTCTAATGAAAAATTTCCAAAAAGTTTCCTCCATAATATGGTTGTTATTTTCCAGATATGAGTCAGAATGTTCTTTTCTCATAAGTCTTATAAAATCATTTAGAAATTAAATGACCTATACAGTGATGTTTGCCATTGTTAATACTGGTCTCGTGAATGGACAGTTCTGCACAATAACCTACCCATCTGTAATTAGTGTTGTTCTTTCTGCATCGACATGTTTTGACTCCAGGACATTTCTGAGCTTGTTTTCCATACGATTCTAATCTTTCATCACAAGAATCATAAACCACCTATTTATTCGACAATCTATCTACATTTGTTCAACATACCGAATATTGTGTGTCTTATGATTATATAACAGATGTGTTTTGTAATCACATCATTCTCGTATTCGAATTTTGTTATTTTCCTTTATAGAAGTAAATCAATTAGATAATTGTTTAAAGGCACAAGCGCCAAGATGGGGATTTAGTGATGGCTTAGGGTCTTTGTTTCAGTGAAATGTTAAGATACCATCCTTAATGAATCTATGGTTGATGATTAGCAGGTTCAAAGCTGGTGTTTTAATAATATTATTTAATGTTCCCTCAAATAATATGTCTTTCAAAGCAGTCGTATCAAATCGACGCTATGGTTTTTAGAGAGATGTGAAATTATCCTCAATCATACCTCTGAGTTACCAGATAGCCTAAGTATAAAACAAGGTTTTTCCTCTGGAAATATCACTGAAAAAACAAGAATCGTCTTATATTCGAACCATTGATTGTCATATATCATTGCTTTTTTAAAACTATAACTGGGTTCAATACATTATTTCAGTTTTGATATTCGTTTATGTGAGTCTACATTTCATTATCGGCCCAGATTTGAATTACGCGGCTTTATATGTAGGTAGCTACATTCGAATCCGTTAGATAGTTTTCATTCGGTATTGAATTGACTTGATGGCTCAAAACTGATATTTAAACCTGTTAAATAGATTGAAATCAATTGTTTATGTGAATATAAAAATATTATTATCAACACTACATGTGGTATTATTATTATTATTATGAAAATCAATATAAATAATCCGTGAATATATTCATGATGAAAATAGATGAAAAATAAATCAATCAAAATTCATGGAGACATAAATGGAAATCTGAAATATCAATGACATTAAAATATCAATCTATTAGTAATAAATAGATAGATATTAGGTAAAGATATTATTCATGAAATCATTGAGTTCATTGATATTATGAAAGCAGCTTTAATGCGCTACTTATCAAACTGTAATTCAATATAAAATAGTACTAAAAAGATAAAACCAAAATACATCTAACTATTAATTAAATGTCATGATAAGTATCCTGAACAATATATCGATTCAATAAATATATCACGTTAAAGCTTACATTCACTGAAATATCGCCATTTACACAATTATAGTAAGTTATAATATCGTGAACAATACATCAATCACAATACAATCAAATATCAATGGCGATACAATAAAATAACACTGTGATGATATCGATATCAATATATCGATCACAATACAGTTGATTATCGCGTAATGAGACATTATTATCACAAATAGATTTACGATAGATCTAGGAGATATATTTTTGATTGAATACAATACATAGCAATATGAAATAAATGCTTTCAAATATCATAATTAGTTACAAATAACTATCCGATCATGTACATTATTTCTAACATTGAACATTTTATTTGACATGTCAGTCATGTGTATATAAGCTACAATATATTGATACAATATAGTTTTATATTCATTAATAATTTGCCATTGGTCAATGATGAATAAATATCCCATAGATTTTCAACCAATCATCATCCAGTTTGATATCATTTTCTCCTATTTCAATGCTTCATGGAATGACAATGAATCATTTCCAATACAAATAAAACTGAAATCGTTAATATTGAATGAATGATTTCATTCAGACTTTGTCATTTCAATAATTTGATTACATTCTCGATTAATTTGATTTGATTGCTGTTTGGAAACAATAATATCATTTATAAATAAATATATAAATATTTTGTTCAATATTTATATTTATTGATTTATCTATAATTAATGGTTTTTAAAATTCATTGAATTGTCGAGTTGTATTGTATTTGTTTCTTGGACTCATTGGGTTCTCCATATTTCAGTTACAGTGAAGAACAGGCTCTTTCAGTTTTAACGTATAACCAATATGATTTTGAAAAATCTGAATGCGATCTCCATATTTATCGACCAATCAAAGGTCTGGGAAAGGTGGATATCAAGCAAATTGTTAGAGTGATAAGTGATGGAATTGCTAAAACGGTTAAAACTCGTGAACATCGTGATTTCGATGATATTCTATTGTTGGTGAGTGAATCCATTTGAAACGATATCCAATATTGACATTCCGTTACCATAGTTTCCCGGATTCACTATAGGTGATGTTCTTGGAGCTTATTCCAAGCACCGGTTCCTCATCAAAAAGCAAACTTATCGAGTGAAAAAGTCCATTAAAAAGTCTATCAGTAAACCTGTTGTTTCCAATGGCAATTTGAAAGACAATGAAACGTCATGGAATGAATCGTGTTTGGATACCCAATTTCAAATGGTTTACCGGAAACATTTCCAATTGATTCAGAATCACAATAACATTTCGGAGATGATCGGTCGCGATCTTTCGGAAATGAAACAATCAAATAAAAATAGAATAAAATTCGATGAACTCAATTCGTATATCGATGCTGATGGAATGCTTAATTTATTGAGGAAAATGAACAGAAAACGAAATAAGCTGGGATCTGCTTTGGACAAGACGCAACTCTTGATTATTCTTAATTCAGCTTATTCTGAGAAAATGTCTAAAACAACCGATGTGACAATCAAAGAAGAAGCGAATTTCATTAATCAATCTCCTTGTATGTCTACTCCGTCAACATCTCCCAATGCTGATATAACATCAACAAGCAGGTAAAATGCATTTTTTTTAAAAAATAATATCCTTTTTACACACAATGAAAATTGTTTATTGCATTGCGAAATTCAAAACAATGTGGATGTATTACTTATAATAGATAGTAAATAAACGATTCGAACTTTTTATTTGTCTAGTTCCATTATTTTTTGTGGGATATATATTTTATTTCAGTCTACTTATTATAATAAGGAGATAGTTTTCATTAATTATCACATTCTTCATATTTTAGTAAAGAACCTACTGATGAAAATCATTTTGAAGAAAAATTCCATGAATATGTTAAAGGTGATATTTGTAAATTCATCACTCTAGATGAACCCGATTTCGACGATGACAAAATTGCAGACTCACTCAAGGTAAGAGTGTTGAAGTCATTATTGGGATGTTTGTAATTAATTGTTGATTTAGCTTATTTTAGATCAACACGAAACCGTTCTCAGTAGTTTTACTGACGTTCTCCCATCGCCCAATGAATTTCAACAAGTAATTCATTTGCTTTTGACATGAATCAATATTTAATAAATTTGATATATATTCAATAACAAAAATAAAATTTCAAGTGAAGAAGAATCACGTAATTGATATTGATTAGTGTGTGTCAATTATAAAGCTGTGACTTTTCGCTGATTGGATCTGTCAATTACAACTGATAATCAGCAGGTAGAACACTTTCGTAGTTCTTTTTACTCACCGGTGTTATCGGATAGAATCTCTATTCTATCATTCGATTATGGGTTGATCAAAACCACGGAGATTTCACTGACTTTCATTATCATTTACACTTGACTGTGAGGACCTGTTGTTGTGATCTGGTTTTTTATCCATATCACCATATCTCTCATGCTCACTAAACGAGTTTTTGATTTCTTTTGGATATAATCTTATTTTGTTATGGTTATTAATATATTATTCGTTATAAAATTTTATTTATAAAGCTGAAATATGTGTAAAATTATTTAATAATAATAATATTAATGATAATAGTAATTATTATTAAAATAAAACAATGGCCTAATCATTATCAAGTGAAGAACTTCAAAATTCTAAAATGCTGATTTCATAATTTCGAATTTTAGAAAGCTTCTAATAATCAATATTTTTCAGGATTGTTTTTTATAAAAATCGCATGATAATGTTAGACATCTTATTAATATTCTGCCTATATTTTCTTCGTATAACACGTCTATTATAGACGAGACTTTTGAACATTTTTTATATCGATATGAAATCACACTCGTATTGATATTTATATAATTATATATAATTAATAGGAAATTATTCCTCAAATTATCTATTTATAAAACACTGTTTATTTTTATCTTTTTAAATTTTTTTATTTTTTATTCTGATATATATAAAAAATAAAAAAAAATTAAAAAAATTAAAGACTATATATAAATTTTACGATGACCATTGAAAACATTTTATTATTCTTCCTATCTCGTTAAGCTTATGGATAAACCTGATATGGTCACCATAGTAGTAGATTGATTGAAGAATAGAAATAGTTTTTAATAAAATATAAACAAGCTAATCCAAAGAGAATTCCGTTTAATAATAAATCAATCCATCACATCTCCATGCGTGTAAGTAATTATCAACATATTTTCAGCTTAGCCACTCCTGGGATAACATGGATTTTGCTATTTTACTTCTTGGTCTATCTGAATTCGGTAAAGACTTTAAAAAAATATCAGATGCCGTGTTCACAAAGTCGGAATCAATGGTTCAGTCATTCTTTATGAATTTCAATTCCGAGTTCTGTTTTGATAGTATTATTCCGCAATCATTTCCTGAAGTCGAAATTGATGTCTTGCCTCAAGATGATGACGTAGAAGAAATAATTCCCACAGTGAAAATTGAAGAAACCGTTGAAGAGCCAACGGTTTCCGTTTCGGTTTCTAATACCAGTTCGGAAAATGTAGAAAAAATAGCCAAGAAAAAACCATCCACTTCAAATAGAACGTCCAAAAAAATCAAACGAGAACTTTCATTGACGAATAATTCGCTCGAAGAAGAAAATCAAAATCTGATCGTCACACGAAGTCATCGCAATCGAACGGAAAACAAACAAGAAGCAGTGAAGATCAAAGTTGAGCCAGAAAAGAAATCATATGATAGAAAATCTAAGATTAGACTTAAAAGAGAAACTCCAAATTCCGTCGATAATCAAGAACCACAATGTAAACACAGTCGGAAAATCTAAAGGTTTTAGCGTGTGAATTTGTGTGTTGAAATGAATGTTTAATGAATTGAGGTTCTTTTGTGCTCGACCATCAAAATATATTTTAGTTAAATTATAAATTATTATTAATAATTAATATTATAATCGGATGATCTCATTTATTATTATATATTATGGATTGATAATTCATCAGATGTGGTGTGGATTCAAAGAACATTTATCCATTTTATGATATTCAACTCCATACTTGCATCTTAAATTTACGATTAAGATTTTTACATTCAATATTTGCTCTTTTCATTAAATCTCAAACATAGATTCTCAATATTAATTTTTCTTTTTTTTCACATATATTTATAAAACCGTTATAGACAATGGGTAATCGTTTGAGTTCTGAAAAATATGCGGTTTTTTTTTAAAAAAAATAGCGATTCTAACAATTAAATTTCAATGAATGATTATTTTTGTAAATATAAGAGAAATTTTTTGGTCACGAGACTACTACTTTGCAATGTCTGTTTAGATCGTTTGGTCTCAATCGATTTGTGAAATGTACTATTAAAAAGGATTAAATATTTTAAACAATCGTACACTGAATCAGAAATATTTTGAGTTTCAAAACCCGGAAAGCTTTATTTCTATTAAATATGAACCAAGTGCACGAGAATCCAGAAATTCGATAATTTTCCATTTTGCAAAAGATTAACGAAAAAAGTGTCGATTGCTACACGAGTCTAGTTAATTAAAAAAATAATAATACATTGGAAAATGACCTAGTTTTGATATCAGAAATTATTTTTAGTATTCAATTTTCATGGTTTATTTACTTCATCAACGTTGATTTATATTTTTAAAAATTCTTTAATGTTAAATAAACCGTTTTTTAAATCGAATTTATTTTAATTATGCTGAAATCATGAACCAGGCCTTGAATTTATGTACATATTTGAATTAGAGAATCAAAACTAGAATAATAAACATATTAGTAAAACAATTTTTAATTTGATAAAATTCTAACTATTTGAAAAACATTTTTTGGTGCACATTTTCGTGTTAATAAAAGCTTATATTTTAAAATTATTTTCATTTAACTGGTCAAACATTAAAAAAATTAAAATGATTTTCATAAATCTAAAATTTGAATTGATTTTCTTGCTTTTAATTTCTAACTTAAGCTTTCATTATTTAATACATTTTAAATTAATATAAAACTTATTAGAAATTTCTTGAATAATCTAAGGCCAATAAATTTTTTCACTAAATTAATATCAGATTGTTGAAATAAAATAATTTTTGATTAATTTAATCCATTAATTATAGTCGTAAAATTAAACATTTTATTATATTAAAAGTACACGAAGCCATAATAAATCATTCAAAACACTAAATACTGTCCCATAGTCCAGATAATGATCTTAAATAATAATAGAATAATTCTTTTTGATTTTATACTTCGGTTGGTATTTTTGCTGATGAAGTCTATTGAGAAATTTTTATTATTAAAATATTAATGGGTTTTCAACACACTCGTCTGACTTGTGACTTTCTTAACAAATACTGTATGCGAATTTTTCTATTGACAAGCAATAGAACGAAATAATTTATAAATGTTTCAGTAGCTATTCTTTTGTCAAATTTGAATTTGCTCACGAACACTGCTTGCAGATATTAAATGATGCACTGAAAGAAAAGACATTTCCTTTGTCCCAGTCTCATCATAGCTCTAATTAAAGTCACGGTCACAGTTTATTATATTATATAACAAACCAGTATTGGATTACCTTTGAAGATCAGAGAATACAAATGATCAGTTTTGTATAAGAGAAGAGATCTTAAAAATTCATCAATAAGCAAAAGTTCATTTTTCATTTAATATAATTCAATCGAGATTATTAATATATTATTAATAATAAATTATCCTAATTATTGATAAATAATACTTTTATTTCAATTCATTGGTTGAGATATTCTTCAAAGGATTAACCAGGAAATAGGATTCATTAGTTCTATGTGATTTGACAGAAAATTTTGAAGTTTACAGACGTGTATAACTTTTTTTTTTTAAAGTCGAGAACTGTTCTTACAATGATCGAAGCATTGATACTTGGTAGAAATTTTAATAAGAACAATATGTGTTTCGTCCAGATGGTTAAGTGAAAAAGAATCCACAAGTGAGTGAATTATGAAATAGCGACGAAACAGTTTTTTGAATTCTCGAATGTTTAATCAGAAACCCGAATTTACATTACCTATATTTTTCAAATAAAGCCATCAATTTTAATTTTGTTTACATTACAGAGACTGGTGATCTTTGTAACTCCATAGCTAAAATAGGTTCATATTAAGTTCTGTTTTTTAAATATATGAATAACCTTATAATAACTAATAATAATAGAAATGCTTAAACTTTTTCAAACCTTTTAAGTTAGCGTAAATAAAATCCAAAAATATAATCATATTAGCTAAATCCTAAAAATAGAACGAAAATATACCAGGTATATGGCAATCATGAAAATAAATCAATAAGTAGTATAAATTAATACTAAAAATAGTAACACAAAATAATACAAGGAAAACTAAAATATAATTAAAATGAATGAAATAGAGGTTAGTCTTTGAAAACTTTAAAAATCTTTTAAGGTGTTACTAATTTTCAAAAAATTCTATCAATAATCGCGGTGTATCTATTTACCACTGTTGATAAATAGTCGAATAAATATTAAAAAAAACTAAATTTTTATTTGACATAAATAAAGTCTTCGTGGCTTGATGAGCATATCTGTTATATGACCATATCTTAGAGGGTGTGACTCCGTCTCTAGATTAAGAGTTGATCTGTACATAGAAAACTGTTTAAGTAAAAGAATATATCTGGTTGATGTTAAATGTCCACTTGATTCTGAAATTCTAATGAAACAGGCAGACGAAAGAAATATAGAGCACTATACCCCACTTTGCGAATTGATCAAACAACATAAACCACTTTATACTGTTACTGTTCACACAATTGTGGTCGGTTCTTTAGGCTCAGTTCCACAAAAAACTCTCAATGTACTGAAAGTCATCGGCTTATCTGATGGTGATATAAGGACCCTTGCCAAACTGTTGTCTGCATCAAACATACAACAATCAGTTCGGATCTGGCATCACCATCAAACGGGAGTGCTTATAAACATGAAGGAAGGATCGGAATTACAAATTAGAGGGAATCCTAAAATTCATGGAGATGAGATAATACCCTCAATCACATATGTTGCAGAAAGGGCACTACCCATCTCAATAAGCAATTGAGGAAACTTAAAAATTACTAATCACATGTGATTGTATTACCGCAATGTTAAAACATTAAAAGTTAACTTAAACTAAACACTAATTGCCTGACTCGGTTGTACTAATATTATTTTTAATGTTCGTTCTTTGAATTTATTTTACTTAGATGAACAAATAATGACGGTTTTAATACCTGAGCTAAACCCAGTTATCTGAGCCCAAAAGTTGTGCTTCTGCTACAGAATCTAAAAATAAAAATGAAACCAATCAACCTTAAGCCAGTTAACCAATCTGCTCCAATTCCTTTTTTCAGGATCACTATTTCATCTAGTGTCAGAGCTCTAACCACTTGATTGGACCAGCCTGAGCTTACAAAAGGTACTGCCATAGGTAATGAAACCTGCCTTCCTATGACTGCTCGGATCTCAACAAACTGAAGCCTATTATGTTATATAATAAATTTTACATGCCAACTTAAAAAAATTATATGTTTTTTAAAGCCCCATCTTCCTAATTTGAGCTTCCCAATGTTTCGTCTCATTGTCATCGGGAGCAGCAAAAGTTTGAAGCTTCGCAGAAAATGCAATGTCGCTGTTTTGCAGGAAAATAGTTTTTTAACACTGAAGGCATTGCCAGGACTGATTGAACAAAGTAGATAATATGAGAATGTCAAGTGTTGTCGCTGTTGGTATGAGCAGATTGATTGGGGAAGATATTGAAAGATCAATATGTCGTATAAAATTTTAAAATCTATGAGTTAAGTTAATTAATAGAAAAATTTTTAAATAAGTTATTGTGCCAAGGGTGAAGAACACTAAATATACAAAGTTATTACTGGCAAAAACTGAAAGTAGAGGGAATTAAATCAGAAAACATTGTCAAAAGATATGTCAGTGAAATTACGCATCGATTCATTAAAAGCTTGCCAAAAACATTAACACATACAACCAGCAAGAAGTCTACTATCTAACTCGGAACTTATTATCCTGATTGACCTGATAACGAATCCTATTTACATTGTGCCTTGATTACATAATCATTGTGCAGAACTTATTCTCGCCCAGATTTCTTTCAAAAAACAAAAAGGTGACATTCATTTGTAATTAAATTTTCAGTATCTCAACAACGCACACACTATAAACTTCAGCTTGAATCTAATTTAAGAGAAGTATGAGTAATTTTTAAATTCTTAATGTAAAATCATTTGACTGGAAGTGGTTAAGGTGTCTTTAGACTAAACTACCCACAAAATCATAAATCATAGCTCTTACGAATACAAATACAAGATATTTTTTTAAAATCTTTAGTTCTATCTATATAGAATCATACATTGAATTTAAAGCGCAATTTTCCAACCTGGTTGTTTGCCTAAAATCTTTACTGCATAACTATTTTTATCCTATTGTATTATAATATATTTTAATTTGAATCTTATTGTATTTTATCGATTGCATCTTGAGTAATAACAATTATATATTATTTAAATCGGGTTTTTTTAAATTTTATTATTAATCTATAATTCAACTTCTTATTTTGTTCATAACATACATACACCTTTTGGAATCAGTTGTACGTATTGTATTCATAAAAATATAATAGAGCTCAATACATTTATAAATTCAAATTATTTATAGGATTTCGATAATTAATTAATTCTCATATAATTTTCAATTTAAACTGATCTAATTTTATAAAATCAAAAGCATAGTAAGCCCAACATTAATAATAGTTATTAAAGAAAACCTGAAAATAATTATAATATGTAATTTTCGGTTCATCATAATGTGAATACCAGTCGAATCTTGATTAGAGAGCAGGAAAAAAATTTTCAAGTTAATTATTTTTAAAGTTGATTGGTGTACTCTAACCCGATATTAAATGGGAATCCAAATCAGGATTTTAATAATATTCGATGACAATACTAACAGCAAATGTAATAATAATAACAATAATAATAGCAATACAATTAGGAAAATAAAAATTTAATCTTGTTTATAAACTTCTTTTAACTATCGTTATTCCAAAATTATCATAATAAACAATTAGTTCAAATAAATACTTATTATTTTTATTCCTACTGGAATCGTCACTAAAACGAAAACTACTATATTTTCATTGACAAGCGAGACTAGCTGTGTTCATTCGACACCATGTCAATAATTTTTTAAAGGTAAACATTTTATTCTGGAAGAAATCCATAAATCACACTCTCTCTTGAGAAGGAGACAATTGTCTTCTTACTTTGATCGGATCAGACAGCAAGGAGGGGAGATATCGTGATGGATCTATTTTTAGTTGATTTCACCATCATAACTGACAGGTCATGAATATATCTGTCGAAAATAAAGCCAAAAATCATTTTTTAAATATATTTTATAGGTATATCGATATATTATTCTTTAACTTTCAGTGAGGTCTTGGCTTCATTGTTGATTTGTTCATCTCTCGCTCGTTTTCATTTTTATTAAATAAGTAATATATATTCGATAAAATCTCATTATTACCTCTGGTTTTGTATTATTTGGTGTTATCGGATTATTTGAAACGAAAGACATGGAAGAGAATAATATGAACTATTTGTCGAAATATTTTATTAAATATAATTTCTAAAGAATTTATAATTAATATTTTCTGCGGGTTTCCTGCATATTTATCATTGAGAATTATCAAGAATATATTTATATAATATATTTAGGAAAATGAAATCAA
>JBBMOY011848056.1:0-13077 GCA_037951405.1 Platydemus manokwari | reverse complement strand
ATAATAATAATAATAATAATAGTAATAATAATAATAATAATAATAATAATAATAATAATAATAATAATAATAATAACATTCATAATTTTAAAACTATATCGATTATCAAATTGTTCTTAATATAAAAAATTACACTTAAAATTACATACAAAGGACGAACTCAGAGAGAATTTTTGCCAGTCAAGCTAAAGTATAAATATGGCTGATAAAGCTTGAAAATGCAGAACTAGAAATATAAAGAAAACAGACAGAAAAATTTAAAACATCTTGATAAATTCCAAAAGGGAAAAATTGATAATTTTAGTTTTAATCGTATTTGAATGTTTATTTTAATTTAGATGAGGTTATTGATTGTAAATTTATGAGAACCCAATCACCGTTCTCAAGATAGTTGGTTCGTTGCTTATTCGTTGATATTCACATCTTTCAAGAAATAACTCATCTCTCATTTTCTTTATTCAACCCTTAAAATCAATAACGTCATATTGATTTTAAAATTTCTTATTTAATTATTGATCTATCAATATATCAGTATATCGATTGTTTTGCATTAGGAATAAAGTTTAATTGTTTTCATTCCAGTGATTCATGTACACACCATAAAATTTGAAAAAAATCATATTAGTGATGACGGAACATCGTTATAATCTAATTCAACATCACATTTAATCAATATTGTGACCAATAACACAAATAAAACTCTCATCATCAGTTTGTTTGACTTCATAAAATATGAAAAACTAAAATAATAATTAAGATAAACTTTAAAAATAATTTATGAGGAATGAGATATTTCGTTTTTGTATAAATTCCTTTTATGTTGAGTCTCATTCTGGTGAAACAATGAGATTAGTATCGTCAATAATGGTTTTAACGCTCTGAAATAGTGATTTTAATATTATAAGATAATTAACAGATAAGATTTTCATAGAAATCACTCTTTAAGATCAATTTCAAGATAGAGATAATCGATATATATCAAATATAAATTTGGTGATTTAATTTTTCACATTTTAAATCAATAATTACACTAATATTAATAATCTTAATAATAATTTCTATCAGTTAGCCAAATAATTATCGTTATTAATTATAAGCATTAATGTACATAATACATAATAAAATGACATAATAATATAACCAATATTATTTTCATTTCTAAATGAAAGTGATTATACCAAAGACTCGTATTAAGTGAATCGATATTTCGATATTAATGTCTATCAATAAATTTCTTAATGAAGAATCCAGTCGAAATATTGAATCACCGAAAATAAAAATATTTAGTCTTGCTGACTGATATGCCGATATGAAACCAGAATCCAATTGTAAAGGATGTCTACGGTAATTGTGTATCTACGGTAACTGTATATCTATGGTAACTGTGTATCTATTGTAACTTTGTATCTATAGTAACTGTATGTGTATGGTAACTGTATCCATGGTAATTGTATATTTATGGTAACTGTATACCTATGGTAACTGTATATCCATGGTGACTGATATTATTTAATGTGAAATAAATGGCCATGGTTCATTGGAATATATCTGCTCTTTCGGTGAACGACCTTTTGAAATTGTAGGCATTCAATAAGAAAATTCTCGTTACTCTTACAATCTTTTTCTTTATACTTTTAATGTAATGTCATGGTGTCGTAATATTATCGTGATATTAACAATAATTATTAAGATATTTTCAATAATATTACCATTGATTATCAATATTATTGATGTGTTACTAGAATATTACTGGAATCATACATAAATATTATCGATTAATTCGAGTTTTGAAAAATTATCATTAATTACATATAAAAATCAATAATTTTTCAATTTTATTTTCGAATTCAATTTAAAAATGATAATTATTTCTGATAGAAAAAATTTCAAAAGATTGAAAAGAAATTGTCAAATATAGATTGAGAGAAAATTGTCAATAAAACGCTTTCATCTTGCAGAAAAGAAAGAAAATTGCCATCTATCAGCATGGCACAGTGCAAAATGGTATGAGCCAAGAATCATGTTATTACTTATGAAATCGTTAATTAGTTATTTTTCCAATAAATTATTCATATTTTGAGCGATTTAATTACAATTTTTCCAACAACTCTATCGACTTGGTGAAAAATTTGGAAAAATCTGCTCGGTTGGTGGATTGGTAATTTTATTCTATAAATATTTAATATCTGCTCTATTTCTGTTTACGATTGAAGCCAGTGGATTGATTATGTTCTCTGTCGAAAATTCTATTCGATGATTGATTGGTAATTTCTGTGCCGATTTATTTCCTTCAGTGACATGCCTGGCCGGACACGGGTGCTCGCCCAGGCGAGGAGGTGTTTCAGAGAATTATTCAAATCATCACATCAATTTAATGTTAAAATCGTTCATAATTCATTGATATCGAAACGTAAACCCCCTCGCTTCCACTTCACCTTATTGATGTGGAATAATAACATGTTTTATTATTGAATTAGCTATTTGGAACCAATTGGGACTGGAAATATTCTTTGAAAATTTGTAGAGAAAATAGAGACAATCGAAGATCTTAATTTTTACGAATTATTTTTAATAATTTTTACTCAGTTCAAAAATAAAAATCGATCGTAAATGTTTTATCTGATCTTTTACAAATAAACTCATTTGAGGGATATTACGGTAATGCAAAGCAAAGAAGGCACCCTTTTAAAAAATATAGGGGCCGGGAAAAATATTTCGTTTTTATCAGTAAGAAAATATCTGAAGATCAAAGTTTAAATTTTTTAGCTAGATTTTTCTTAGGTAAATTTGCTAAGGTAAATCAATAACAAGACTGGAAAGTTCAATATTTAAATTTAAATAAATCGATTAGAGTTGGTTATATGATTTAGCCTGAAAGATGAAGGCAAATCAATACGACATAAATTTCGTTGTTGCAAGTTCGAAACAACTTTTCGGTTACCGAAACCCATCGCTTTTTCCCGAAAGTTGTGTTTGTGGTGACAATCTCCAATAGTACTGCTTTATATGTGATGGGATTGCCAGTGGTTCAATATACAAATCATCGAAACTCTTATAATGATTAATATATAAACATTATTTATCTCAAACAAATGTGCAGATTTTATGTTTATGGATTTCAAATATTTTATAAATAATCGATTAGTGTAAATATATATGGAAAATTATAAAAATAAAATTGAAAGCTTAAAAATATCTAAAACATCACCTTCCCGTAATCATCATTTTTATTCCTTTGAGGATTCCAACCATATTCGTTCTTTGGATTATTTCTTTTTGCTTGATGCCTGTTACTTTTGTGTGGGGACCAGGTTTCCTTATCATTCGAACCTCCATTCCGAGGTCTATCTTGGAAGGGAAAATATTTCGCAGGCTGTCTATCATCAGGGTAGTTTCTTCTTTTCAGTCTATCCAGTGCTTCTTGTTCACGTCTTCGGGCCATAGCTGCTCGAGCACGCTCTCGTTCCTCCATACTTACTCTTAATCTTTCTAAACTAAATAATTGCGCCCTAAGCTTTGCAGGTAGCAAGTCTGACGAAGGAGCTTCTGGAGCCATATAAAATGCCCCAGGCTTCCTAGAATCATTGTAGGGATAACCTGGAGGGAGATTTTCATCATGATTTGAAGGTTTAGACGATTGATCGCTTTTAGTGTTACCATTTATGCGTTTCCTTGGTTCATCTCTGTTTTCATTTTCATTTAACCTCCTAAAAGATATATAAATTAAGTTTACTAGAAAATATTGATCTTTAATTGAAGATGAACAATTTCTTGCATAAACAACTTTTAAGAACGCAAAATCAATATCTGAGAAACAAAATTTGATAGAAATTTGAATTTCTGGTGTTATTTATCTTCAGTATTTGTACCAAATAGAATTTATTTTAACAGAAAATCATGGAGAAAGAATTTCAAGAAATGCTATTCGAATATATAATCTTGAAAAAAATTCCTCACATCAGGTAAATTACATTTGGTATTTAGATTTCAGCTAGAATTTAAACAAACCTCTGATTATATGGTTTCATAGGTCCATGTGTTTTGAACCTTCTATTTTCAGGGGCTGACTTCGTTGTATCATTAGAGAAAGACTCTTCTTCCATTATTGGAGTTGATAAATTAGTGTCGTAATTTTTCTTCTTATCTAATAAAACAGTAACTCATTAATAATAATAGTAATAATAACAACAATAATAATAATGGTAATAATAATAATAGTTATTATTATTTATAACAAAAATAGTTATCGGCACTAAAAGAAACAAATATGGAAATTTAGAAGACCTGTAGTGTTTTTTTATTCATGAAAAGAGTTTTAAATATTTTTCTCGTTTATTTACAATGAATGAACAATTCTCTAAGGAATTTGCCAATTAAAGGTCACCGGGTTGAGAATAGACGAACAAATTAATATCTACAATTTATTAAGCAGCTCAAATGTATATTTTATAACGGTGAAAACTTATTTGTCTTACCTGTCATTGTTAAAATTATCGTTTGAATGTTCAGAATTTCTCAATCTCTTTAATAAAGAAGTCGACAGAAATCTGACATCTAATAACTCTAATAATTTTTTCTCTTTCATTTCAGCGGCATGGGCTATTTTAATTAAGTGAATTGTTACAAATTTTCAATGCCTTAACAAAAACTTATCGTAACAAGACTATACACACATTATAACAATGTATGAATCCAAATTCCGATGTTTACCAGCTCAATACAGTAGTCGATGTGCAATTTATTAATATCGTTGTAAAAATAAAGATAAAAATCCAATATTACTTGGTGGGCTATGATCTTCAGAATCATTTTCTTTCTGTTTGTCATAATCAGGAAATGTGTCAGTGATAATCTTCTAAAATGATGGAATTCATCAAATACTGTTCAAAACACTGAATTATTATTATTATTATTATTATTATTATTATTGTTATTATTATTATTACTATTATTGTTGTTGTTATTCTTATTTCTAATTATCAAAATTATTATAATCCATGTTATTATTATAATCATTGGAATCCATAATTGACGATTTTCGTTTGAGAGGAAACTTACAAATTTTTCTTTAATTATTAACACTTTCGTTATTATAATTATTAGTTTTTATTAATATCATCATTATTATTACAAATTTAAAGTTTGGCACATATTTTTAGTAGATAGCTAATTGATATCCAGTTTTCTAAGGACATATCCAATGTCTTTTTACCACAAAGGGACGTCATTTGTAATGAATAATATTAGCTAGTGATAGAGTCAATGTCATGACTATTTAATCTTGACAGATTCTCAGAACTATTGTTTCGTTATTATTCAAAAGTTACAAATCGGCACATCTCTCTGAACTCTCAATACATGGAATATATATTTTAAATGTTTATCAGTGACTTCCCAAATGCTATTTAGACTTTGAATATAAGCGAGAAAAAGTATTGAAAATAAAATCATTACAGACATGCACTATTGACTTTTGTAAGTAGGTAAGAAAGTATCATTATTAAATATATTACCTTAATTTCTTTTGGTTTAGGAGTATCTTCTTTTTCGCCGATGGCAAGAAAATAATTTTCGGATTTAAATAAGTCTGGGATTTCTTTAACTTCTTTACCATTTGCTGTAAATATCTTCTTTATTGGTTTTCCTTTATAATTTGGTCCGAAAGCTTCGGAAATGTCTCCCAAAAGTTCAGGAAAACTCTGAGCGGTATTTCTGTTCAGTAATATCTGATAAGGAAAGTATAATTGAGGTTTTTCTCGTAAAAAATCTCACCTTGAAAAAAGATGCCTGTTTACCATTTCTGCGTACAATTGTTAGTACACGAGGTTTTTCATTGCGTCTTCCATCATTGTTGTTGTACAAAGGTTTTTCATTGCGTCTTCCATCATTATTGTTGTACAAAGGTTTTTCATTGCGTCTTCCATCATTATTGTTGTACAAAGGTTTTTCATTGCGTCTTCCATCATCATTGTTGTACAAAGGTTTTTCATTGTGTCTTCCATCATTATTGTTGGACAAAGGTTTTTCATGATTATCATCAGGCCCATGACTGCTTTTCGTTCTGGGACTAGGTCTTGTACTATTTCCTGTTGAATTACCACCACCACCGATTGGATAGAGACGATTTCCTCGGTAAACCACAGGTGTATCTGGGAGTGTCAGAGAGTTGAAATCATCATTTTCGTCTTGAGTGGTATAGAAGAACTTTACATGTGATTTGTGATTATGAACCAAACCTGAACCAAAACCGGCATTTTATCAAACTTTTCCAAAGATTCAAAAAGAAATTTTGGTCGCTTACAAATTAACTCGCCTACATTTTATATTTATTTTCTTAAGTAAACTTACGTTGACGTCCCCAAATGTAGCGTCGATGTAAAATAGATGGATCGCTTCCGATATGATCATCAATCATGATATTTTGTCAATAAATCCTGATTAACTAAGTTTTGCCATACGTTTTAATGAGAAAATTATTTTGTGATCAATTTCACTATGACTGCCGTCAAAAAATGCTCATCAACGGTTACAGATGTTAAAATTGCTTTAAGTGTGTAATATAAGCTTGTATAATAAATTGGTCCATTGGTCAATAATAATGTCAAGTATGAGTTAATTACTTTCAGAAATTTATCGATTAATCCTAACAAGACTATATTTAGGTGAATCACTTACCCCGGTTGATGAATCCGTAATATCGCGTTTCATAATCCAATGATCTAAATGGTTCTCCTCCGGAACAAATGTAGAAATTATCATTCTCTAAATCATTCAAATCACTGATTTGTCGGCCATATCGATTATATATTCTTCTAATTCCACATGAAATTACTTTGACAAAAAACCTAGTCAAATCATCCAATAGTTCATTGAAAATAAAATATCGATTTGGAGTTATTGACAATAATTTTCCTGGATATTCTGTGAAACCATTTGCGAAAAATAAAATTAGTTTCGGTTTTCTCATATCTATATAGTAATCATCGGTTACATCTATTAGAGTTTGAGAAGGGTTTACAGTGACACCGTAAGACATTGTGAGACCGTGGAAAATCTTATTCAGGTAACTTAAGATTGAATGCTTAACCTTTATTCAGGTCATATAATTGATACGGTAAAACAAAATAAGAGTTGTCATTTAGAATAGTTGCTTTTGGAATTTGGAATTTACAAGACTTAAAATTATTTTGAATTTGTTGACAATTATAAGACTGAAATGTTATATTTTATAAAAAAAATAGTTTTTGAATATAAACACAAAATCAAGGTAATACAATTTTTTGCTATCCATAAAATGAGATTTAATAAGAATTCCACAATTTTTTAAGTATTATAAACCAATTTGTTTATCTCAAGGATATATTTTCATCGAATAGAAAATAGATGAGGCAAGTGGAGAAAATTGATATCAATCCATCCAATAAAACGGTAATAAAGCTCTTAGTTGAATAGAAATTAACATAAAGTCTTAAAGTCAAAATAAAAGACAATATAAAAATGTTGAAATTAGAAGTTATTAAAAACAAACCAGGGAAAAATATTTTAAAAAAATAAAATATTGAGCGCAAGGCAAAGATTAATTGAGAAAAATCAGTTGCAGTGGAATAAATAATGTTCAACAGAAGAGAGGTAAGCACTTAGAATCAAGGAATGAGACAACAAATGAGGTTGCATAATAATGATTCGATGGTCTAATAGGTAATGATTAAATTTCGATTCCTCGTGTACGTTCAGCTTCCTCGGATAAAATAAAGAGTCACTATGTGCATCTGTCAGACTCATAAGAAAACTGTCGTGTTATTAAAAAAAATAAACGAGTCTTAGAAACTTTGTTTAATAATAAATAAATTTACCCTGCTCGGAAAAATTAGCAATAATTAAAGTTCAAATAACATTTTCCTTTATCAGCTTAACAACTTATTTTATCTTAAAGGTCAGTCAAGTATTGGTCAATTGATTGTGTCAAATTTTCATTTATAAAATATCTGCAAATGAAATGCTTTCGCGATATTTTCCTTCTACAATTAATTCCTGTGATTTTTTATCCAAGGGTATTTTTGATGCCTATTGGTCGGGTATAAATGATTTCTGTTAAATATAATTTTTATTTATTTAATTTGAAGTTCAATTTAAATTCGATGACCTTTCGTGTCTAAGATTCGGCTTAGAGGATTTTTCCTATTAGTTTTCTATGGAATTGATTAAGGAGTTTTAGAATATCTCTATTTATAATACTCAGAATTTTTCTATATAAATCAATTTCCTTCTTTTAGTGAATTTTCAAACATTGAACCAAAAGTAGTTTGTAATTTCAGTCTGTGCATTCAACATGGCATTCACTAGTGTCTCACAGGCAACACTTGAAAGTAAGGAAGATTCTCTGTCTCTACTCAGATTAGGAAGCGCTGATTTAGTTAATTTAATAACTTATTATTTTATTTTCAAAAGTACTTTTTAAAAATAAAATTTCATTTCAAGAGTAAACAACATTTTGAAATATCCAGTTTCAGAAAATAGAAATTAAAAATACAGTAGTAAAAAATCCATTAGTCTACCTTTATCAATATATCATTTGGATAAAGCAGATAACACATTTTTAGAAAAAGGCATTACCCTAAAAAACACGAAAATATTAGATACGGAATCATTAATTCATTGTTCGAATAAATTCAATCATCATAAACAAAGTTACAATACTCAATATTACCAATACCATTACGACAGCATTTATCGTGAGAATCAATTATAAATAGCGATTATGTTTTTGATATTCAACATTTAGCATAACTAATTGATTATTAAAACAACACTATTATTCTGGTAAAATAATATTAACGCGGAAAATTGAAAAATTAATATTGAATGATAATAAAAATGGAACCAGAGTGATTATTGATTCATGAATATAGAGTAACGACTCAAGAGAATTGAAATCGTATATGAAATGATTAATAATTAGTATCACGTGACAAGGATCAACATGATTGGACAGAAATAATGGAGTAATAAATGATAAATATCTGAAATCGAATAAGAGCTATCTGATATGAAAATGATAACAATCGATCATCGCATGATGAATATCAAATATCGAATGAAAAATACATCGAAATTCATCAAAAAATAAGCCAATTGAAATTTAATTATTTAATCGAAACGCTATATCGGTTAAATAAATATAAATTCTTCATATTTCCTATCGCTTTTATCAAAATACCGCCCTAGGCGGTGGAGGAACATCTGGAATCTCTCCGATGGCATCCCAATAATGATTGAACTTTCTACGATGCTTCAGTTCATATTGGATTCTATCTTCGAGATTTGTCAAATTGACCACACCGAGATCTTCAATCGTAGGTACGCCCGTCAGATGGTCGGTGTGAAACTCACGTTCGAGTCTTTCCAAGGATAATGGCGGGTAAATGGGTTTGAGTTTTTCGTAAAATTTCGCTTTTATTCTGAAACGAAAACAGGAACCGATTGAAATATTGACAGAAATCCATTTAAACATCGTGCTCACTTCATGAGGGCGCCGATATCGACGATTTGGGTGTTGGCCTTGTTGAAGCGAAGCGTTAACAGAATCCACCACAACAAATGGTCCAATCGATACCGATGGGGACCGACAGCTTCGATGATGACTTTGCGACATGTAGGATCGGTTACGGCATTTATCATCGCCTTGGCAACGTCCTGAGCAAATACGGGTTGTTTAAACGTTTGGCGACCCTTTTTCCATAGCGGATAATAGGTCTGATTGATAAGGTTAAAACGACGTTCTGAATAAACAAGAAAATCGATGAATGGGGGAAAGTTTTGAATGATATTTATTGATATAAATAGCGGATAATAATAGGTGGGGTGGGAGTACACCCCTTGATTGAGTTAGCTCATAAACTGTCGCTGAATCATATAATCAAAACGTCGTTATACATTTACGGTGTAATAATCTGTTTATCTAAAATTTCGCCTAGTTTAATTTACTTGATTCATGAATGGAAATCATATAAACCAATATTAACAATTGATAATCATCCACAACATAATCATACCCCATCTCGAATAATAGTATAGAAATCGATCTTGATGTCCATACATATCAGCCGTTCTGAATATTATGGCCTCGGGAAATTCCCGGACGACTTCAATCTCTCCCAATCCTTTCGTTCGCAAAAACGATGAACCGCCTTTCTTGATGAATTCCGGAACCTTTGGCGATGCCGACAAAGCAGACATGTGAATATATTTCTCCACTCCCATTTCCTTACTGATGCGAGCGATTTTCGCTGCCATATCGATATGGACTTGTTCATGGGAAAAGTTTTTCGTCTCTGTATCTTTCCCAATTAAATTGATGACAACATTACTGTACTTAATGGCTTTTCGAATGTCGTCATCACTTTTTGGATTATAACTCTGTCAAAAATGATTATTTATTAAGTACAAATAAAAACGTTTATAATTCATATAAATTGTTTAAAGTAAAATTAATACCAAGAAAAGAACTTGTCCAAGATCTCCCATTACTCGTAACTCCCTTACCGTGTATGATGTTCCACGATATGGAATAATAATTTGGGAACCAATTTTACCAAGTTCATTAACAATATATTTACCAAAAAAACCCGTAGAGCCGAAAACAGTTGCTACAACGCCACTGAAAGATGAACGTCCACCGGTTCCACGGCGTATAGAAGTCGTGCTTTGTGATATCTCAGAATAATAAGCTTTACCTAGCTTATTGGTATGAGATTGATTTAACAACAATCGAGAATTGGACACTGAAATAATTAACTAATCCTAAATATTGAAATGTAACATCAATATTTATCCATTTTAAGAAAATAATTAAAATTTAATATAATAAATTTGATAAAGTATTCTTTAATTTTCATATGTTTTACCTAAGTCACTTTTCAGATGACTAAATAGTATTAAGTTTGTTTTTGGTAAAAACATTTCAAATATTCAGTTTATTAAATCATAAAATAGAAACAAAAGGAACATTTTCATTCAATGTATCATTATTAATTTGACAACATTTATTTGAAATTTATTTACAATATGATAATATTAAGTTTTTAAGTCAAAGCATTTTAATCATTGATTAGCAATAGTAGAAAAATCTTGATTACGTATTATTCATTGAATAATCACAAAAAAATATTATGATTTTCAATAAGATATATTAAGTCAGAGAAATCTCTTAATTTAATATAATAAACCTTTTCATCTACATTACCTAATCTTTGGAAGTTAATATCCATCTGGAAAAACTGATAGATTGAAATTACAGCACATAATTCCAAAAAAGATTTTGTTTGACAATTAATTCATCCTCAAATTTAAAATTAAGAGTTTGGATTCGGCATCCGTATAATTGAGTTAATGTTTGGAAAATAATTCATTATTTCTCATGATTGAGGATTTTAGATTGAGTTTCAATTCAGCTTTTTTATTTTACTCCTAACAAATTTCTTTATTAATTTTCTTTCTATTTTGATTAATTAACTATTTGACTTTTACATCATTCTTATGTTACATATAACTAACTAGTTATTATATTATATTATTGAATTAAATAAAATTGTTGTTTTGCTGGTGGATGCATATTTTCTCAGATTCTATATGGTTTCAATTCCATTTGCGTGGTTAATATGATCAGATATTTACTGAAGATAACTAAATGCTTTGAGTTTGTCTTAATTGATTGCCTCTCTGCAGCAATTGACATAGAGGTTAAATTTATTGAAACAATAAATGTTATTAGGTATAATGTGTGCTGATAACCTAAATTATTATAGTTATCAGTATATTAGAATTTCAAGTTTGATTAACAACAATTTATTTGAGAAATAATAAAGGCAAACAACTGAAAAAACAATAAAAATGTTTATTAATTGTGTAACTCATTGCGCAACTAGATTAAGACAAAATATCCACTTGAGAGATATCAGAAAAAAAGATACTGAAGAGAGACAACTGAAAATTTTGTTATAATTGATAAGTAATTGATAACTTTGATCGTAATTCTTACAATGAAAAGATGATCAAAAAGTTTTAGCTGGTATCGAAATAGGCTGTTAATAAAAATTTTCTTTGGTAATAAATTTTTTCTTGTAAAATATCTTGAATAGCTTTTGTTAATGATCAAAATCTGCATAGAAACAAATTCAGCACTTAAAGTAAACAATAAATATAAATAAAATGAACAAAATTGAAAATAAAATTAATAATAAAAATATGGAAAGTGAATAATAACTATAGAAATATTGTGAATTCAAGAAATTAGGAATGGTAATTACTAAAATTAACAAGGATATCAGAATTATTAATTATAAAATATTAAATATAGTCACGAAAAATTAATAAAATGAAGACTATACAAAACCAAGACGTGACTTGACAAAATCATGGTTAGTTATGTGGACAGAAATGTATTTATAAAAAACGAGATCAATGAAAGTAAGTAAGTCGCACTAATATTGATTACATATGAATTCGCAAACATCTCGGCTGAGTCGTAATTTCAATGTATATATAAAGTCACCGAGTTTTTATTGCACGGAAACCGAGACGAAAAATTTATTAATTCCACAAAAACCAAATTCGGTTTCTTCCATATTTTTTAAAATAGGTTTTACGGATTGTGCGATTTATAAATTTCAGTCGACCTTTCTTCTACAGAATGAGCAATACATAAGGCCTCGCCAATTCTTTGTTTGGAGTTGTGATGGTCTCTGGAATGGTTTTACCTAGGCTATTTTGCTTTTTCATGCACTATTTGAAACGATGGAGAAGGGAATCTTATTGCTGGGATAGCATGGAACATCCAGTGCTCTATTCACATAGTGAAGATGAAAAAACCCCATATGCCATTAAGTCCTACAATGAATGGAGACAGCAACAGCAGCAGTCCCAGAAACCACAATTACCACCACAACAACAACCACCGAAAAACCCACAACCATCAACGAGCAGTCATGTGTTCGAAAAACCAAGAACACCCCAAAAACCCGGTACACCAATAGGTAAGAAACCTGAGACAATAGTGATAAAACCCATAAAACCGAACTT
>JBBMOY011846945.1:0-13087 GCA_037951405.1 Platydemus manokwari | reverse complement strand
GTTAATGATTTGCTACAGCACACACACAAGTGTTTACATCTGGTGTCAAATTCCGGTTATTAAGTTATAGACCCAATGTAAAGAATATAATAATAATTATTATTATTTAGGGAAGGCTCCCCAGCCATTAGCACTTAAGACAAAACAGAAAGGATAGAATTGAATAATGAGGGCAATTGAACCAATCCAGAAAAATTTTATCCGAAACGAAAAAATCTAAAGAATCAAACTAAAGCCGACAATCCTCGAAGAGACAATCAGTTCCTCAAGATGGTGAGGGCTCCACAGGGGTGTGGGCTTCGACGATTTTTTAATTTATTTAATTTTATTTAATTTTTGACTATTTAATTTTGATTTAACAATTAGTTTTATATGTCTCTAATCAGTTTCCAATATTTTGTATATCCCAAGTTCTTCCTTGTTTTAAGTATATACGTATTAGGCCAATAGTATTTTTTAACAATTATTTTGTTAATAATGAAAATTAATATTCGTGCATCACAAAATAATTAATAAAGCACCTAACATAATAATAGAAAAATCATCTACAAAAAATAGAATTGTTTAAATAATCCAATAAAATAATTTCAAAAAATCACCATAGCAATTAACTATAGAATTTCAAAAACTAATTCATTTTGATTATCTAAAAATTTACAGAAATTCTAAAATTATAGAATTTAATAAAATAAGTATAGTGGAATATTTAATTTAAATTATTTATATCAAAAATTTAAAAATAAATAGAATTAATTTTTGATGAAAATAAAATTAATTTTTAAATCAAAGTGGAAAAATAAAACCTTTCTAAACTTCTTATATGGAATTTTCACTTCTAAAATAGCATAAATAGGTTTGAAATATTAGAACTTTTCGCTGTTAAAAGACTCAACCAAAAAACTTAATTTAAGAATTTTGTGAAGAAAAAAGCTGAATCTAGTAATTCGATTGTTAAGAAACGAAAGCAGCAAATTGAAAAGAATCCACAAAAATTGATTAAGAAAATACTGGTAATATTGAATACTCTACAATAAAGAGAGAAACTCAAAAGTGAGGAATTGAGAATTCATTGTTTGAACATCGTATTTTAAAATCTATGAATCTAAAATATTGTCATATATATCCGAAAATTCGTCAAATCAAATTTTATACTCCAAACCATAAAATCATTTATACTGAATTATTTGTGTGAACAATTGTGACATAAATAGTGCTTGTCCAGAATTAAATTAATTTATCATTATTTCAAATTTTATAAAATATAGAGATGTTGTATTGTTATTTTGATAAAATAGCGGATTATTCTACAAAAATTCTTATCTTTTCATTTATTCATTAAATAAACTGATTTATTCAAAGGGTAAATTTGATTTTACATCAGATTAGCCTTAATCAAACTCAGTTGTTAGATCAAATGTGTCAGTCCTAAAATCCAACAATAATAACAAAATAACAAATAAGTGAATCGAGTGAAATAAAAATTTATCAGATTCAAAAATAAAAAAAAGTAGGTACTAGGCATTAAAATGGAAAAAAGGAACAAAGCCACACAACAACACATGCACATGGATTGACCAATTTCGCACATACGAAAACCTATAAGCCCAACAGAAACATGAAAAAGTAAAAATCAAATCAAAATTTGATATAAACTTGACACAAAAAATACACATAGATCTCGGGATAAAAACCGATGTAAAGATGGTTAACTACCAGTTGGAAGCCAAGTTTTGATTGCGTCTTTGAGGAATTGTATTGATTTTTGGAGTCATACTAATTAGTACGTGTTCCAGTTGAAATTCAAATTTTGTTTGTATTTTTGCGATACTTTGTGAGACTTACTGATAAGTACGTGAGTTAGAAACTAGGCTTGTAACCTTCGATTTTTGGAATCATCAATTACTTGGTTATTCAGAATTGAGTCCGCAATAAATGTGTGCAGGGACATTAGAAAAATAGTTCATTTTTGACAACAACTGCCAGTCTTTTTGGTTAGTAAGTCTTATTCTGCTTGATTTTTACTAGATTTTCGGACAACCAGTGGTTGTCTTCCTATCTGCATTCAACTTACGGGTGCTGATCCCACCTTGAGTGATCATCTATTGTTGGATATTTTCTATTTTTAATTATTACTGATGATCATTGTGATTTAAATTATAAATTTCACAATTCGGTGTCAGCTAATAATCTAACAGTATGCACCTACTAAAAACTCTTGAATTCGGACTCAACACGGAGATTATTAGAAACAAGGATTCAGACAAATATAGATTATTGTGCTTCCCACAGTGTGAATCATGCCAGCTAATCGACTTATCTTAAATTTTGAGAAAATTTTTACAAAATTTATTATTTTTTTATTCTGCTTTTCTAATTTAAATTTTTTATTTTTATTCCGATCACCGATGTTAGTTAACTCAATTATAGCTCTCGCGACACTAATTCTATTGCCACAATGTGTGAAATGATCGTTTTTAACGTCGAATTATGTAGTTGTCGATGTTGCGTACTTTGTATCATGATTATTATGGAAAACAATCACCACGCTTAAAAATGTAAGCATTAAAATTTATCATTTAAAGTTCTTAAATCATAATAATTTGACATTTTTTATATTAATTTTTCTTTCTCATTTTTCTTTATTTATTTTTATTTATTTTTAATTCTTGTTAATTAACTTAATTATTGTAAATAATATCATATAATTTGCATGTGATTTAACTATAAAATCACCAATGGTGAAAGACAAATGTTAAAATCAAAGAATAAATTTTCAAAGAACAAAATCACAAATGAAAGTTCAGTTGAATTGTATATTTGATGGGAACTCATTGGACTATAGTTCGAACGAATTTGAAGATTTTCTTGTTCTCAAGGTTTGAATCTATCTTGACCTCGGCATCTAAATTCCCGCTCCAGTTTTTCTTTTCCTAAGTCTTGTTCCTCTGTTCTCAGCCCTTTTTTAAACTGGGCCTGTTTCCAGGTATTATGGGTCTGAATTTCATCTTTGATCTTGCCAACTCCGAGTTGGTGTTTATCTTTTCCCATGCCTCGTATGAGTTAATGATGATGGGTATTTCTCTCATTATCTGAAGCACTCTTCTCATTATCTGTGTAGAATATCAGTCTTTGTTGTTTCAATCAAGTTACCTAGCTTAAACCTTTAGACATTTCAGTCGATTTTCTGACAACTTCGGCCTCATACGAGTTACTAAAGGCCTCTAGAACCAGTAAGGGCTAACATAAAACAACCCACCACAACATATATTTAATAAATTGTGTAATTATACATTTATAATTAGGGGTTTATCAAAATTTTAAAAATGAATAATCTCATATCATTGAGAGATATATCTTCAAAAATACACAAATACCTTGGATGCTATCATAAAGTATGAAAAATAATAAGCAGAAAAAAGTATATTCGTAATGACAAGTATTATTTTCTGTACAATTGATCGATTAGGCATTCACGGAGACAGTCGAAATTAAATTTTTGAGTCTACAACTCCCACCACTTTTAGCACAAAAGATTATACAATATTGAAGTCACTTGATAATGATTTTAGATTTTTACAGCGGACAAATCAACCGTTTGGAAAAATTATTTGATAATGGTTGGATTAAAATATTTTTTCTCGTTAAAGGTGATCGGCGTCAGATAACTTATCTATAATGATTTCCATTGGCAATACAATTTATCGGATTATTAAATGATTTTCGAATTGTCGGGTTTGAGTACTATAAATATTTGATATGGGAAGCTATACATTTTTATTTATTTTCGCAAGATAACACGATATTTTTTAGATTGATAAACACAAATTCTAAAAAACCATTGGAAAATAATCATATATTTCGTCATATTAAATACACATAATACTTGAAAAACACTTTAGATTAAAGTATGCTTTACTTACCAATTGTGAATTGATTTTTCTGAATAACTTTAATTTATAACAAATTAACTTATTTTCAATAATTTGATTTTTTCTCAATTTATTTAACCTATTTCTTTTTCAAAATTCCCTTTTAATTGGATTGTTGTATTTAATTTTCATCATTTAATTTCTATAACTTTATTGTGAGAAAATTTCTTTGTTTAACTCATTCAAGATTGATTTAAAAAAATAGAGCCATTAAAAACAGTTGTAGATATTTTTATAGTCTCACCAACTGTCCAATAATCTGCCTGTTTCTATAAATAGTTTATGACAAGTGTTTTGAACAGTCATCGTGACTAACGTTTTAAGTATGCTTTTTAGCAACAATGCATTAGAGGTTATTTAATTACGAGGAGATTATCATATTTGATTCAATCTGTTGTGTTTTCAAAAGGATTAAGCATGCATCATGCTCATTCGTGATTCATAAAATAAATGATTGTATTTAATAAATCCTATTAGAGTTATGCACTTTAATAATCTCAATAATTAAAAAATGTATTACCAAAGTTATTAATTTTAAGAATTATTTAATCTTTATTGAAATTGCTGGTATATTTAATAAATAATTTTCCAAAACTTTCTATTGAATATTAGTGATTCATTGTTATATTTTGAAACAAGAAGTCAATCACATTAACATAATCAAATAAAAATAGTTTTCAATTCTTGTATTTATTATTATACAAACAAGTAATGAGATTAATACAATAAAAATTATGAAATGAAAATATATTAAATATTTCTAGACATCATTTAAAAATGTCAACAATTAAAAATAAATAACTACATTCTCCTTAACAGCAATTTCTTCAATGTTTTGACAACGGCCACTAACATCCATTCCAATAATATAAACTTAAATTCGCTGATTTCGTGGTACTGCCATAATTTCTTGAAAAATATTTTGATGCATAATTAAAGCATTACAAAATAAAATTATTTTACTAAAATACAAGTCGACTGTATCTGGCAATTAAAGATTACCAATAACAAAAAATAATATCCAACTGTGATTAACACATTTGATATATATATATATATTACAAAATAATTGAGTAATTAAAATAACTCAAGTAAATACAAATCATATTTAATAATATATAAATGAGTAACATTTTATAGAAATTAAATTTGAATTACGTTTTAATAAACATCAAGTCAATACAAAAATAGCCAAATTAGATTTCCAAATATCACCCAAAACTAAATAATAATATAATAAATTCGTATAAAATAAAAAGTTAATACCCTTTCCAATTTATATTGTAACAAATATCTTATATCCATGTGACGAGTATTCATTTTTTAGCGTTCCAAGCGGGGCTGTGATATAGATGATCGTTACATCACAACACCGTAGAACTCAATAAAATGAACATTATTGAAGACTATCATGAATAAATATGAAAGACACGAATATAGAGATTAATAAAACACATCTCACTACCCGTGTCTTTCAATCATATCCAAGAAAAATTTACCTTCTTTGTTAAAAAAATCTAGGCAAAGAAATGACCAATATGGCGCTACTTCAAATAATTTAAACAAAGCTAGCTATTTAAATACTTAAAAATTTGATTTCTTTGTATAATTAATTTTTAACATTTTAATACAAAATTTGAATAAAATAATGATAATCTTAATTTCTTTATTAATATTTTATTTATTAAATATAAAACTAATGATTAATTAAAAGTGTAAGTTTTAGGATTTTGTTTTTTATTAAAAAGATATTTATAAAATTTCGCTAATTAAAAGTTGAATTATTAGTTCCCGTAATATTTAACATATGCATGTAACTCTGAAATTTGAATACGACTTAAATACTTTTGTTAAAAGTTTAAATATTTTTAGTTAGATATTGATATTTTAAAGACAACTTTCTTTCTCAGATATGCTTTGGTCAATTTTCTATGCTAAATTAATTTAAATTACCTTCAACACAATTCACGCGTTATTCACCAATAGTGTTTTCTATAAGGAAAAATTTGTCATGGTATAATGATAAACAATAATTACGGGGATTATGTTTTATAACTTGATTAAAATATTCAATATTAGTCTTCGAATTTATCGATCTCAAGAAGCAGCCAAAAATATGAGACAAATATCTCATTTTTCCAAAATAGAGCCTGGTCCAAATGAAGTTGAAAGATATACAAAAAATTTCTATGGTAGAGTATTGAATTGTAAGAAAAATTTCAATCAAGATGAAAGATTAGAATGCTGTAGTTCTTTCATAGACTTCGAAATATATTTTTATAAAGCAGATTTTGCAAATATAGAAGAACCGCATTAAACATTTCAAGAAAATAAAGGATATTGTCTTTCCCTGTGATATATTTATTCGATATTATTACCCAAGTCTTTGAAATGAATCTCATTAAGTGTATTTCGTGATAATTGCTTTCCAACGATTAGAAGTTGCAGTGCGATATATTACAAGCAAAAATAGTGACCTCTCGCGCTTAATAGTTCTCCTCTGATAATTCATACATCATAAATTTTGTGATAATACATACCAATATAAAAAAGTATTACTTAATAATTTTAATTATTGAAGAAAGCAGATTGTATTTTGAATTCTATGAATATGTCTGCACTTACTAGTCTCATAAAACGCGACGTCGATATTCAAAAATCGAAGTTGACAATGGTGTATTTTTATTATTTTAGTGAATAGTGACTGGATAATTTTAGTGGAGTATGTGGTCTAATTGAACCACTGTGTCAACGTTCAAAGGGATAACACACACAGACAAAGTGGCTTACGCGAGGGAAGAGAAATTTCCCTACCAAAAGTTCAGAAATGGGTGTAAATTACTTCACCAAATAACAATCTAAGGAAGGGCTTGGAAGACAAGAAAGGAATTTGGGGAAGAAGTGAAGGATGGAGTCAACACAATTCCTAATAACAATCCAATAAATATTCGAATTCCTTCGAGAACCACCAACCAATTCAAGACATTTTTAATTTATTGACTTAATATTGATGGTCCTTTCTTGACTGGATATTGATGATAAACCCTTATTTTAATCCATTATGAGTGCTGATTGTATGGTACAAAATAATTAAAATTTGTAATGTCAATAAAGTTTAAAAATTTATGACGTTTAAAAACTAATAAAAGTAAAAAATTATTAAGGTCTAAGGTATATAAAATAATAAAACTTTGTGAGAGTGATGGAAAATCTGCGGTACAAAGTGCCTAAAATCAGCGCCTGATTAACTTTTATCACAATTCATTCACAAAACTCCTAACCGTAATTTCGAGGATCCAAATAACTATTTGGTAAATAATCATAATCAAAACGAGAATTTCTCGATAAATCTTATAATAACAAGGACAAGTAGGAGTATTTTCGAATTAAAATAAATTTTATATAATCAGCAAATAGGTTCGCAACCCTTTTGGATCCTTAATAGCTATATTCTTGAACGTTATATAAAAAAATCATAAGGAAAAACTTAGCGTCCTTGAATCGCGACATGATCATCTTGTCAATTTGTTCTGTAATATAATTAGTTTGATTTAACTCTGCACGAACATTGCGATTGCAAATAAATCTTATGACTGTAAATAAAAAAGTAAATAACTGTATGGATTTTTGTTCGAATAGCTTTCAATTCTAAATCGGATACAAAACATCGCATATTTATTAGAACTCACGCCGTTAAGTTGTATAACATTTTATTTGATCTAGAATTAAATTTATTTTATATGATTATTATATTCAGTGCCAATATTTATTATGCTATTAGGTTATCTGTTTATGTTATTTCATAGGTAAATGTATTGTAAGGGAAATTTTAATGATTTTTTCAGATCTTATTAAGTCATATAATTTTGATTTATATCCAATATTATATTTTATAAATATAATTTTAATAAATTAGCTTTTACAAATATGTTATTGTTAGTATTTCCTATACTTTCCACTAATCGATATTTTTGTCACATTAAAAATTTATGTCGAATCTAATAAATAATTGCTGCACATATGTACTAAGTTTTTCATGTAGACCACTAAAAAATTGCCATATGTTCCAGTTTTTGACGCGTAATAGTGTAGAAACCCAACAAATGTATAGCCCAGTTCGATACACTTCTCAACTAGAAAATCGTCTATGTTCTATCTCCAACATTTTTAATGGTTGTTATTGATTTTACGGTTAACCTTATCCATAGATATTTTGCCCACCGTTTGCGTAACAAAAGGTCCTTGGTTCCTGTTTCATTTAGGTAATAATATTTCAATAATTAATCAATATTATCCGCATTCGACTTAGTTTGGTGCAATTATAATTTGATCAATTTTTAATTTCAGCTTGTTAATAAACTCTGTTGTCTTGTAATTTATTTATTTATCTATCATTTAATTTAAAGTTTTAATATTTTGATTATAAAATGCTTCTCATGCGAGGCAATCAAGTACTTAATAGAGGCAATCTATTGAAATGTTGTATATTGAAATGCGACCTTGAAAGTATTTGTTTAATTGAGCTAGAGCGTTAATAAGTACAATAAAATTATAAATCATAAATTTCGAAATCATTTTATTGTGGTTTGTGATTTATAGCGAATGAAATAATTATTAATAAATTTATATTAAAAATCATTGAAAGATGTTGTGCAGATTTTAGATGACAAGCACAAAATTTGAAAGTATTTGGAAGATTTTAAAAGAAAACGATTTTCAGATAACTCCTGAAATAAATAACGATTTTCTTTGCACAATTTGCCACAAGATTCTAATCGATGGAAGAATTGGAAATTGCGGTTGCAAATATTGTTCGGAATGTATCGAACATTATCTTGATGGTGTTGATCGATTTTGTCCAGCAAATATGGACGATTGCAAAATCGAATTGATGAACATGAGGAGAAATGTTCATTTCGATCTGTCGACAAACATCAAGATTTCGAAATTGATAGTCAAGTGTAGCCAGAAATCTTGTCAATATCGGGATGAATTAAGAAACATGGTCGATCACATCAGGATTTGCAATACCAAACCAGTGATTTGCCCATTTTCCAACGTCGGTTGTAGATGCGATGAAATAATAAACACTGAAATGGAAGCCCATTTATTGTCGGCCAATCAAACCCATTCAAAACTGTTGATGGATTGTATCGATGGTTTCCGAAATGAGATCCAAACATTGAAGAATGATGTTTATGAATTAAAACAAAAAAATCACTGCTTGGAAGAGGAAATAAAAATCGTAAGGGAGAAGAAACAAGTAAAAACATATCTCGTGATAAATCTGTTTGAATTGGCTTTTATCGAATTGATTCAGATCGCCGATAAAGAGGTGCGGATTATCATTGAGAGGCAGAACAAAAAAATCGTGCATCTGCAGGAACACATTGTGGCATTGGAAAACGTGAATAGATCAAGCCGAAATCTCCAATTTTTTGATAAACCGGTAAAACAAGTCAAAAAATTATTAATTACAGTAAATAAATAAAAAATTATTAACTAATTAATTAATTTTATTAATAATTAATTAATTAATCAATAATTAATTAATTAATCGATACTATCAATTAGCTAAAATTAAGAAATTTATTTACAGTAATTTATTGATTAACAGTTTTAATTAATTAATTAATTAATAATATTATTGATTTATAAAATGAATTAATCAATAATTAATTGAATATAATGATTTGTATATCGAATGGCAATCGATTATCTAATAAATGCATTAAAAGTAGCTTCTGAATTAATTACTATGTAATTAATTAATTAATTAGTTTAATTTACATTCGATTTAATTCTCAAATGCTCATAAACATGACCTCTAAATAGTGGGATGTGAAATTTTATCATTATTGAGGTCTTTTCTTTTAATTAATAATCGGCTTAATTTTTGCTTTGGTTTTATGGAATATCCTGAATTATCAAAACTGCAAGAATGAATTGGGCCCATTAATGACCCTCTATTGCGTATGAGTGCTAGTTATTGTTAAAAATTAAACGAATAGTGAGCCTCTACTATTTAATTGAGCACGCATTGAGAACGAACTGAAACGTCTCGAAACAAAAATAAATTTAACCACAATCATTTAAACAAATCAATATATAAAATCGGATTATAAATTCTTTTAAATTCATTTTTTAAAATCATCGTCATATTTTAAAATCCTCACATTCTCCTTTCTTTAAATCTAAGATTTTCTATGCGTTCTTAACCACATCTGTATCAAATTCTCTAAATTTGTATATAAATGAAAATTTCTAATTCGTCTTTCTACTTTCTATCTACTTTCTATCTTTCCCACACATTCACCATATCTTCTTCGTTTCATGTTATAAACCTTCTCTAAATGGAATCCAAATGAGCGGTCACCATGTAAACCTCTACTATTTAATAAAGCGCGCATTGAGAACGAACTGAAAAGTCTCCACACAAAATTATATATAACCACAATTATTTAAACAAATTAATATATAAAATCGAATTATAATTTATTTTCCATATCCATTTTATAAAAATCATCATCATCATTTTAAAATCCTCACAGTTTTCATTCGTAAATTACAAGCAATTTTCAGCTGGTTTTGTGAAAATATGGAAAGAGATTCGTTATTTAAATGAAAATTAGCGGTTCTCATGTATTATTGATGTGCCGAGTTCAGTTATTGCTTTAGATATTCCTCACATTTTTCTTTTGCTTGCACGTAAATAGATTGTGCCAGTTTCAATTGATTGTCATTGGAAAACTCGGGGAAAAATTTAAAATAAGATTTGAACTCAGCTCAGTAAAATACGAAAGTACAACCCAATTTCATTCAAATAGCACAGTCTTTGTTGAGCAGTGTTTTTAATAATAATTTAACTAAAAAATCAATTAGTTAATTAATTAAAAATTAATTAATTTTTATTGAATAACTGATTATTGAAAATTAATAATTTAATTAAATAAATAATAAAATTTTAAATAAATAATTTGTTAATTACAATCGATTATCATTAAATCAATAAAATAAAACTACTTAATAAATTATATATTATCATTATAATTATTATTTGTTAAAAACCGATAAATAATTATTTCAATTGAGCTCAGATAAATAATTTAATAAAAAATAAAAATTTTTAAAATTAAATTGATTAATTAATTTTTATTAACTAATAAATATTTATAAAAAATCAATATTTTATATATTTTCAATGAGTTAGTTAATTAGTGATTTATCATTAGGTTACTGATGAGATGAGCACACAGAAATTAGAGCAATTATCTCAGAGTGTAATTGATTTGAAAAAAGACAATGAAACCATGGTTACAAAATTTAATGATCTCAAAATGGAAAACGAAAAACACGAAGTAAAATAAATAAATAAATCCCATTCTAAAATCTTATGAGAGAAATTTTGCATTGTTTTCCAGAACGTCATTTTGGAACTGCAAACCAAAACGAAAGTTCAAAGCCAAGAAATCGAACAATGGAAACACAAATATCAGTCGGCAGAAAGTAAATATTCATCATTGGCCACAAAATGGCAACTAAATGAAGAAATTCTCGAATTTATCGAAACTAAAACCACGAATTTGAGCAGCAAAATCAACGATATTGAGGCCAATTTGTCAAAGCAAAATTGCGGCGAATTTATCTGGAATGTAGATAAATTTACTGATAAAAACAAATCGGCCCGAGATGGAGTCAATCTTGTCATTTATAGCGATCCATTTTACACGCACAAAAATGGTTACAAATTATGTCTCCGAATTGATCCCGATGGATTTGGCAGCGGGAAAAGCACTCACTTGTCCCTTTATTTCTGCATTATGCACGGTGTTTATGATAACATTTTACCATGGCCTTTTAAATTCGATGTCACATTGGCGATAATCAATCAACAAACCGGTCACATCCATGCAAGTGACACAGCCAAATTCGATAATTTCCCCAATCCAATCAACTGGAACAAGCCTGCCAACGAAAGAAACGGTGGAATTGGCTATCATCAATTTATCAAATTGGAGGAATTGTTCTCGAATCCTGCACTTTGTCAGGCTGACCAGATCTTTCTCAAATGCTCCGTAAAAATGCCAAAGTAAAATATATACAGATCATTTTACCGAAATATATAAATAAGGAAATCGGTCTAGCTCTTCATGTTCATATGCCTTCACAGAATTCATATCGATTAGTCGAGATTGTACATTAATGGTTTGGAGAAATAAATCTTAATTTTTTTATATCTTCTCTTGTCTAGCTTTCGATTTAGATAATTGCAATCACTGCACCTGTAAGTGATGAGAAATGGAAACACCAAATAAATACCAAAAACCAAGAGATGGAGATAAACAGATGACATCGAAAAATTAAAAAATAGTTACATTCAATTGTTTATTTTAGGATTAATTGATTCTATCACGAGATAATGAGTAGGAAAAGATCATGAAACCATTCTATCACTAAACACAGAGAGTTGGATTTAAAATATTTCTTGAAATCGCCAAAATATCTGGAGTTTAGATTTTAAGCTATTTAATTTTACTGGAAATTTCGGCTTTGTTTAAAAAATAAAATTTTAAGCCTAAATTTGATGCAAAATTAAATTTTCCAGTAAAATGTGTCTTTACCGTTGGAATTATCCATCACTGACAGTTTCTTGATGCCACAGGAAATTTTTATTGCTAAAAAAGTGATGTTTTATAAATAACAATTTATTGATTGATTGGTAATACTGTTAAGACTGTCAATATGTTGAGAGTATTATTTTATGAGAAAAATCACAAGGTCAGTTGTATATTGTAATTAAATACTTCAAAAAAGAACAATAATCAAAGTGGTTGCATAACGCAATAAACCACAGCAATGTGCTGTCAAAAATTATGAATATGGTTGGTAAGGATAAATATGTAGAAAGTATTTTTGTTATTATCAAAAAAGAGAAAAAAATTTTCTGATTTAAAGATTCTTTCAATTGGGTAGCTCCATCAAATATTTCAAAATAGCTGAATATAGGCTAGATCAGGGGTCTCCAAACTTTTTCAGCAAAGGGCCACATTGCCACATTAAAATTTGGAGGGCCAAAAATGAGTGGTTCAAAATGAGTAGTAGAAATCATTAATAAGTCATTTAAATGTTCATCAGACAACCGTGACCTGTAGCAAGAT
>JBBMOY011845834.1:0-13088 GCA_037951405.1 Platydemus manokwari | reverse complement strand
ATAATAATAATAATAATAATAATAATAATAACAATAATAATAATAATAATAATACTAATATTCATTTATTTTTACTACTTAATTTTTCATTAGATTATCACTATTACAATTCTTCTCTTATTTTCGGCCTTATCACATTTCTGGATTATATCATCTTAGTAATGTTATTTTATATTTTTAAAAGTTAAGTCCAATTTTTAAAATAGCATTGAGTTTATTCTGGTAAATATATGCACACTTAGGAAAATATGTTTTGAAAAATTTATTTTATATTTGATCTGAAGCATTGAAAGGTTTAATATTTAAATAATTTCAAATTGGTTTATGTTATGGTTTTCCTCGATTAAAATAATAGTTACAAAACTCTGAACAGAGGCACTGTCAATATTGTCAAAAAAATTATCTTAAATTTATTATCAATTAGATGTAATAATTTTTATGAGAAAACAAATTTTTAGAAAATTATGAGAAATAATTAATATTTTCCTCATTATAAAATAATAATTAATTATTCACTAGTTTATAATAATTTTCAACGTGATTCACTAATTAGATTAATTCCTAAAATTGTTGCATTTTTCTTTCCTTTTCTGAGATCTTTAATTACATTAACGTAAATGAACGATTTCTCCATCTTTATTAATTTATAATTTATATTTATAATTACAATTTATAAATTCTCATTTAGATTAGCAAAATTGATTTATAAACACTGATCGAAGGTTCCAGATAGAATCATTATTATAATAACTAACGCTGATTATAAGTTTTTTTTTAAATTACTTATATAAAGTAGCAGTTACCATAATGTTTTGAAAACCTCAATAATAAATGTTTACTTACTTATGAGGTTCTATCTTTCTAGATTTATAATGAAATCACAGTCTCTTCTTATCTTGCATAAACAAATGAGTATTGATATTGTTATTAATATATAGTGAATGTAGAATTGATTTTCGGTTGCGGTGATATTAAGAGATAAGTATATATAACTACATTCTTAATTATAAAAGATATTTCAAATGAGATAATTTAGGTTGGCATATACCACGTTTTTGCAGAAGTACTTCCTTCACACAAAGTCGCGAAAATTCAACAAATCCAAGCCACCTGTGATAAGAAAAGTTCTTCGCTGTTTAGATGTTGTAGGAAATCTTCAAAGTCGCAAGTCGTAGCCATGGTCGGTGATGGAATCAATGATAGTCCGGCTCTTGCTCAGGCTGATGTAGGTATCGCAATTGGAACGGGCACTGATGTAGCAGTGGAAGCAGCTGACGTAGTTCTCATCAGAAATTCTCTGCTTGATGTTATAGCCGCTATGAAATTGAGTAAAGCTACAGTGAGAAGGATTAGACAGAATTTTATTGCAGCAACAATGTATAACTTGATTGGAATTCCAATAGCAGCAGGTATGTACTCTAAATGGATGGTTTTTCTTCCAAATCAGTTTTCTCAAGATTATATTTGAAATATTTATTTATGAGATTTCTAGGTGCACTTATGCCTGTCGGAGTTGTATTTATGCCATGGATGGCTTCAGTAGCAATGGCAGCCAGTTCCATCTGTGTTGTATGTCTGAGTTTGATGCTCAAGCTGTGGACTAAACCAAATGAAGAAAAATTAGCCGATCAAGGCTATAATCAGCACCTTGAGTATCTAAAATCCGGAAATATTGAAGTAAATCAAACGATTGTTTTAATCCACTACATATACTAAAATTCAGATTGGAGTAAATCTCGGAAAGGACATAAAATTACCCAAGCGAAACCTTAGACGATCTCTTCGAAGCAGCTTGAGTAGTTTATGGTCTAGTTTAGAGATTGGGCGTAGAAAAAAGAAAATAATTAAGACAGATAATGTTGCTCTTTTAGATGATTATAATGTATCAGATGATGACAGTAAACAAAACAAATCCTCTTATATCTAGACTTATTATCACCAAACCTAACTGCACTTCCAAAAATGATTTGATATTTATTTTTAAATTTTATAAAAATCTTGCATAAATCCACGACTTCGTTCGATAAATTTATATTAATTTAAGACCCATTAGAACAGCGGTTCTCAACCTTTTTTCTATGGCAACCCATTTTTAAGATCTTGGTAACCGCAAAGAAAATCAATATTACTAAAAATAAGTCAACTCAATATATTTAATGAAACCAATTTCTAACAAGTTGATAAGAATGTTGATACAACAAGTAATGAATTACCTATATTAATAATAAGATCATCAGATAATAACATTGCCTATGAAATATTTAACTGTAGTAGTCAAGGTAATTGTGAACAGAAGTAGTTTAATCAGCATCACAAACTATTTATTTAACAGCATCATAAAACACGATTATTCACATGTAATGGTTTATACATCTACCATAATTCGGTGACCCACTTAAAAAAGCTTGCCGACTTCGGGACTAAGAACCCCTGGTTTGACAGAATGTACAAAATGATATTTTATGATATTAAAATGGAATACCATGGTCTTAGTTATCACATTTTAATATTTGACTACTCTTTGTGATTATATATAAGCGTCTTTGAAGTTTAATAAAAATATTACCATTTTTATTCACAGATTCGTCATTCAATTATCGATACAGTATTAACTTACACCCAATCTCAATTACCCGATGAAGAGAATGAAAAAGGTAAAAGTAATTCTCAAAATTGATTTTTAATTCGATTGCTTACGTCAGCATTAGGAAAAAGCCTGTGGACATGTATGCTGAGAGAGTTGCTTAATTTCACACAAAGCGCTCCTTTTGCATTTGCTGGTGGATTAACATTGTTGATAGAACTGCTACCACTGCCATTACCCGTTCTAACAAATGTCCCCCTCACAGACGAGGAAACAGCACAAGTAAGATAATTTTATGATGTTATTATTTTTTTAATTTTATTTTTTTCTGATTTTTCTAAATATTTTTATTGTATTAATTCGAAGATTGAATAACTGACCTTGTCATTTATACAGCATTATCATAATATTGAATGATATCATTTATTCCATACTAATTCATATTTCTTATTTTTTTTCTGAATTATAGATTCAATCTGCAAGAACTTTATGGAGTGCTCATATACTGTGTGTGAGGCAGGAATTGAAAGATTTAATATTGACAATTGGCTGCACCAGCAATTACATATTAATAACCTTATTGACTAGACTTATTAATCTTATAAGTGCTCTTGGGCCCAGTACAGCATTGATGTTAGCTCAGAATAGCTTAGAAACACTTCTTGAAGTATGGGAAAGAGCATGTAAAGAAATGACTTCACATAATGAATACGTTCAATCGCTGAAAACAGCCGAAGCAGGAGAGAGTAATACAGATGGGACAAGCAATAAGGAATTGAATAGGTGAGCGTTGTAATCATATTTATTTCGTGATTATCTAGTCATTTGATATGTACCAAATTATTCAATAAAGCTTTTATTAGTCAATATTTCTAAAATAGCAAAATATTTATCCAATAATATTGATTTCTTTGTGAAAATCTTGTAAACAAAATGACGCTATTCATTTTGTTCTCCTTTTAATACAAATTATTAAATGATCTCAATGTTTTTTGATGAATTCATTGAACGTATTCTAGCAAACAAACTGATGATAGCACCGGTAAAGATGGAACAATGGGCAGTAATATTCTGTCAAGTAATGCGAATCAAACTCTTTTAAGAACGGATTCATTTTTGGGTATCGATGCGAAAATCAAACTTTATCCTGATTCCCTTGAACTGACAAGAACATGGGCTATGTTGAAGCTGATTCTCAGTGTGCCTGCTTGTAAACATGCATTTTTAAAACTGATTGGACAACAGTAATTCATTGATAATCGTGGTGGGATATTTTCATCAATTTGATCTGTTAGACCTTTGCCCGATAATTTCGATAGTGAACAAACGTTCGAAACATTATTTTATCGAATAATATCTGAATTGTTAGAAGCAAGTAAAGAAAATCATACCGCTTCTCAAGAAAATATGATAGTTGGATATTTTCAATTATATCTTCCTTAAATAATTTGTTCACAGGCTTGCTTGCAACTTCTTTTAGATGCCCGTGTAACCATGTTGTCTGCTGTCCAAGAACCCAGCACTATAGATGAAGTGATTTTCGAAGGAAGTCAAGAATTAATTCCATCATCGAGTCGTGTCCTTACAAATCAGGAGCTCGTTAATGGTTTACCTACCAATGCTCAATGTTTGATGCTAGTTGGTTGGTTGGCACGCCATTGTGTAAATCCGGATCAGGATATGTCAACAATTCCCGGTGCTCTTAGACCTCTAGTACTGCTGGCTGGTCATGACTACGGTTTCCGTATTTTGCTTGAGTTAGTATATCTAATCAAGTACGATACCAAATTATCAAAATTTCAGAGTTCTAGATCAGCAACCGGGAATGTTTTTAAGCCTTATCAAACGAGTGAACGAAACGTTCAGTGCTGATAATCCCGATTGTCAAGTTAGTCTGTTGACTGCACTGTCGTTATTACAGGTGCTCGTCGTCAAACAAGACAATAGTGATGAACCCATATCATATCAGTTACCTCCTCGTACCTTGAATTTGAGTGACTCCCATGTAAAACAGATGTTACAATGGACAGGAAATAAAGAATCAAACAGTGCTCATCCAGTTGCGGAATTACATGGACTACTTAAGGTAAATCACAAGGGCCAATTTTGCGAATATTGATTGTGCAATGTGATCTAATCAATCGATTATATAATTTTTAAATAGATCGTTTCGGAAGAAGAAGAATCGTTGCAGATTTTGCGAGATGGGATGGAGAGTTTGATAGAACTGTTATCCAAAAATGACTTGATTTCCGGAAATACTGATGGCATTGAGGGAACATCAGGAATTATGCCTTTACCTCAAAGTTTGGAACAAATGTACAAGTCTCGAGGAGTTTGGAGTCGAGTACACGATGAAGAATATGTTTCCGGGGAAGGTTATCGTGAGTGGCTTGGTCCAGTGAAAGTTACGGAAAGAGAACAGCCAGAATTGTCCAGATGTGATTTGGAAAATCTGGCCTATGTTTGTTGTAATGGATTCAATCTTCACGATGAGCTAGCAAGGGGTCGACAACAAGATGATGAAGCTATTAGACATAAGCGCAGACGAAGAGGGCATGATGCAATCATTCATACCGGGAGGAGTAGCAAGAAATTCGGTAGGCTTGCTCATCATTTGATAATCATTAATATCGATGCTTTGCTGTGAACTATTTCTAATCGATATATTATCTTATATCATAATATCTGGATTACATTATCTCCAATAAATATTATTAATAATCAATAAGTTTGAGAGCTCAATCGAATTTTCCTATTATAAATCAATATAATTATCAATGAGAGACATAATTATATTTTTTTGAAAGCAAGGATAATTTTTAAACCCAAACATATATTTTAAAATCGATTTCGTATGTGTTTAGTCAGCTCAATATGTTATAACTACTCATGATATTTTTAATGATCTTTCTTCTTTATGTTTTTTTGATTTTAATATTTTTGGTTGTCTTATTATTTCAGTGGCTCCCATGCGTGGCAGAGGTTTTGGTGTTCGAAGCAACACATTGGTGACAACCAATAACGGAGATCGATATGATTCATTCCGATCAAGACCACCCAATACTAGTAGACCGCCAAGTATGCATGTTGATGATTTCCAAAAACTACAAAAGGATGAGAAATTAGATGTTAGTATTGATTTATTTTTGAAAATATTGATTTTAATAAACTCTCAAACCATAACACTATCTTATAAAATCAATGAGAAACATTTATTTTGTTAAAAATCAATAAAATAAGATAATTAATATTGTAAATCAGAAGCACAACTATTTAATATTGATTATCTTTGTTTTTAGTCATGACCACCGATTGCTATAACAACGGATATATATTATCAAATATAACCAAATAATAATAATCTATTCAATTTTAATTATAAAAAATGCTTGAAAATATAAGGTCTATTACGGATCACATTTAATACTTCCATAAGCATTGCAAATATTATTCAGCTTATCTGTTTACTGCGTCATTAATTTTTAGTGGTCATTAAACTTAAAATATTTATAATGTACAATTAATAATAACAATTATTATTATCACTATATTAATTTATTATTTGTGTAATATAATATATAATATTAATTTATATATGTGGTATCACAATTGCTACCCATTGCAAAAATATAATTAAAGTTCCCAAATATAATCACAATCCCATAATTTTGATCATTGTATTTTCCTGCATTGTGTACAATGTATTCTGTTACTGTTAATATCATTTATTTGATCTCTCTCTCTTCATTCTAATGATATGTTTTCGTTCCTTTGTATTAATCGACAAATTAGAAATATTAAGTTATAATTACATAATTAATAATTTACTGTGAAATTGTTTTATAAAAATAATCAATTAAATATTTCCTGTAATCATTAATCAATTTTACCTTTTATTGAATAATTGTCTAAAAAACAATAAATCATTCGACAATATCGACCGAAGTTATTGTATAATGTTATACATTAAAATAAAGTGATTTTCTGAAATATTGTTGAGCTTCAATCTCCATTATTCCTATCGCAATAGAATCTGCGCACAATATTTATATATTGATATAGCTACATCCAATGATGATCATTATATTTATATTTTCTTATTCTTGTTTATCTCTTTCTTCAATTCAACTAACCCCAAATATCTGAACTCTATGGATATTATTTTGACCTTTTAATCATCAGATGGGAAAACACAAAAATTTTCATTGTTTATTATAAATCTTTGGTTTTTTCATAAATTTATCCAAATTTTGCTTAATAAAATTATGTGACAAACAATTGTTGTATAATAATAGTGAATTTAATCAATAATATACATTTGTATCCAGGAAGAAATTATGTTACGCGAACGAAATCTTCGTAATCTAAGAGGTAAAGATAATTGATGCATAATTCTGGTAATATTGATGTAATATTGTCAGGAGGACGTGCGGGAATAAGAAATATTAATCACGGAGGTCGCACATTCAGTGGAATTCAAAAGAGGCATTGATATTGAAAAGAAATTTATAAATAAATATATAATCATTATTTTATTATTTAGCAATTCATCAGATCAATCGAGAATGCCGCCGCCTTCAATCAGTAATAGCAATGGCTCTCGCAACCGTCAAATCAAATAGACATGATTTCTGTGTTTTAAATTTTGATTTTTGTTTTAGATGTTTTCCTGTTCTTTATTTAATAATGCCAGTTATTATAACTATTGTCTTATATTCCTTATTTATTTGATACAACCATTTTATTGATTTCTCATAATAGATCGATATTTATCTGATCTATTGTAATATAATTTTATTCTTAATAATTTCATAATGAATGGCTTAATTATAATATTAAAAATATAGTTTCGATTTTTGTGACAAACATTGTGTTTAGGTGATTAATTGTTTTGTCATTAAAACTCAGCTATGGAGGAGAAAAGTTTATCACTGTTAGTCATTACTCAGGTACAGACATGTGAAATTTTTTATAACTGATAATAATTCCTCGAATATTTGCAATATCATTTGGTTATTGAACATTTGTGTCACATTAAATTATCGTAAAGGTAATTTTTTACCAATTGGATTTTTCACCATGAATAAGATTTGAATTTGTTATAAATTCATAATAACAATATCTGATTTCATAAAACAATAATTAAAAAATACATAAATGGTATCTAACTCATTTTTTCAAGACATTCGCAATGGAACTTAAATTTCAATATTAATTACAATAATTTTTACAAAATTAGTATGTCAACTGTTACGTGATAAAATAAACAATAAATTATACACATTAATTCCAGAATAATTGATCCAAAATAATAAGAAGGTATTAGATTGATTTATTATTTTATACCAGCCACTTCTATTGTTTCACTGATTTTCAAATTATCAAAAATAAATGATGGGTGTCATAAATGATGATTTCAACCAAATGAAGATTATGAATCCTATAGACAGTGTCAATTAAACGACTCAATACAAATACTAAAATAAATATTTATTAACAATGAACTGTTGGGTTATCAATCAACAATTTAGATCTGAAAATTGTATTAACTAAAATATACACTCAAGATCTCAAAACAATAGCAAATCTTTACATAATTCACAAAAAATCATTCAAGACGGGATCAGCGCACGAAAGTCAAAAACTGAATGAAGAGTAATCAAAAACACTGATTACTGGAATCACACATAATCTAAGCACTGAAGATACCGACCAAAAAAGATTTCCAGAAATCCATGGAACTCAACCTCTTTTATAATCCTATCGGGCGTGTCTACTTGATATCGCGGATCTTCGTTTTCCATTCACCGAATTTGTTCGTGGATTTCCTTACATCATGCCATTGGCGGATATTTGAGCTTGCTGACATTTGTAGGTATGCGTCTGTTGATTTTTAGCTTCTAAATATGGCTTAACATTAGAACGAATCTGATTGGTTAACGACATATGTGTTTGTCGGATCTGCGTGTATTTTTTACAGTTCTTTCTCTGGTTCTTGCGACTATTTTGATTGATTTGTGATCTACCTAACAGAAATATAAATTATACTGATTTTAAATAATACTTTCATAAGTTTAATTGTTGAATTATAGTTATAAAAATTCAGTGAAGCTTTTATGATCATAAGCCCCTTCGTCGATATTTGGCAAGTACCTTCATCAGGATATTTGAGAATATCTGTATAGATAGTGGTGAATATGAGATATAAATTATACATGATTAATATAAATTATTATATCTTCCTGTTTAATCTGTGAATGAACCTCTGGTAAAACAATTCGCTTTTTTCCATTCTCATTATACACAACCATATCTTCAAACAATTCGAATTTCTCTAAACTGTTAAAATATTTGCTTTTCTTGACCGCTGACTCCTGTTTCCGTTTTCTGAGCCATTTTAGAATGGAGCCAATGACAGTATCTTTTTGTTGAATCTTTCTTAGTTCGTCATTTTTTCACAATTGAATGCTCGATAACATTAATGAACCTATTTTTTGGTTTACTTTCATTAGCACCTTGGTGCTGAGTTAAGCAATGTGAACAAAATGCTTCGCCTATCCTTGAGAGTCCATCCGCATTTCCATGATCTGATCCCTTCCGATATTGAACTTTGACATTGAATCCGGATAAATTTGCAAATCATATTTGAAATTGAGGGATAATAGGTTTATTAGTTTTCTTCATATATGTTAATGTATTCACAAATTTCTTTCCCAGTAGATAATGCTTAAAATGCATATTGAACTCGTGGATTACCAAAAGCTCCTCCCTCTAGACCCAATAACCTTTTTCATGACTATTAAGAGTTCTAGAAGTTCTAGGTCTCTTTTCCGGTGTCGTCCGAATGGCTAATAATGCTGACAATCGCTCCGACTCTACTGTCGGTATCTAAAATCATCTCTTTGTTTGGATTCGAAAATGTCAAAATCGGAATAGTGCATAATTGGTCGTTTAGGTTTACAAAACTTTCCTCACACTCTATATTCCACTCCAATTTTTTTTGTCACTTCCAGTCATCATCGCATATAGTGGAGCTGTAATTAATGCGTAGTCTTTGAGAAATCGTCTGTAACAATCATAGGAACGACCTCAACTGGGTTATGCAACAGGATTTTATTGCTTATTTAATCTTCTTTACTTTGTCGTTATCACTTTCTTTACCTTCTGTACTAACTGTATGACCCAGGAAATTCAATTTTCTAGTACCAAAAGCGCATCTTTCGGGATTAATTTTCAAACATGATGAATTAATCAACCTGAAATCCTTGTCGAATTTCTCATTATGTTTCTCCACTGTTCTTCCATACACTAAAATATCGTCCAGATAAACAAGAACGCTCTTGTAAATCAAATCCTTGAATATAGTATTCATTAGATTCTGAATAATAGCTGGCGAGGTACATAATCTAGAAGGTAATCTGTTAAAAAAGAACTAACTAGTTCTAGTGCTAAACGCCGTTTTTAACTTAGAATTTTCCTCAAATTCACGTGATAATTTGCTTGGCCTAAATCTTTTGTGAAGAAAATTGTCCCGCCATATACCGAGTCCAATAACATTTGGATATCATGTGCTTCACCATATCTTTTAGTCCCAAATCGAACCGAGCCCCTATAAAAACGGAGCCATTTTTTTATTTGCGCATTCAATGAAATATCGTTCGTATCAACAATACTCTTCAACGCCATTACAATTCTGTTTTGGTCACTTTATTTATTTCCAACGTCTTTTGTATCAATTGATTCTATTCGTGCAATGAATATTCCACAAGTCTTCATCATATCAACTCCTCCTATAAAACCTGGTGAAATTTCTTTTACTACAAAGATCTCCTTTACAAGAATTTTATTGTTCCAAACTATTGGAATCCTTATTTTTCGCATATCAAACATCTATTCCACAGTGGACATTGAAACTTCCGATGTCCAAGCTTATCACAGGAAAAGCAAGCTCCCGGTTTCAAATAATCACCACGTGGTGTGGGTTTTCCTCTACAATCGTTGTAAAATTTAGACGGAATAGCCTTAATTGATCTTATTGGTCTTTTATTGTTTGGAGATTCCATGTGATTAACTGGTGCACGATGATCATTTTTAAACAAATCCAAAATGTATCTAGCTAAGCTCTAACAATAAAAGTAAAATTACAAAAAATATTATTAAATAATGTTAATATTTTCGAAATGCTTATCACCATTACCAATGCTGAAATAAATAAAAAATAGATTTAATTAAATCAATTCGACACACCGTGAAGTGGGTAGTATAAAACAAGGACATAACAGATAGGATTGTGAATTCAATGAAAGCTTAGCAATTATCAAAAATAATTACGATCGATAAAACTTGTCAAATGCTTAATCAAGCTTTGGTCACCTTTGATAGAGAATGAAAATGAATCCCAACAACATCTGACTTTTAGCGGATTTAAAGTTGCGTTTTATGGAAGTAAGTTTTACTAATTAATATAAATAATTATAAAATTAACAAATTCTATGCTTCCCAACCATGCCAAACGCATCAGATGATATTGCCAAATAATTATATGGTTGGTTACAACTCTATGATAAATAATAATTAATAAATATAATTTTTTAAAATTTTTACAATGATTCATCATGATTAAATGAATATTTTATCCAAAAAAAGAAATAGAAATTATCCACTCTAAAAAGAGAATTTAGAAAATACAAAAATAGAAATAAAATTAATTAGTTACTAAATAAAGAAATCACAAAATTAAATGGGCAAAAATAGTATTAATAAATTGACTAATAGTCTAAAAATATAAAACCAAAGTAACTAACGAATTAGAAAATAGTATAAAAGAAACGTGAACAAAACAAAATCACCCTTTACGAAATGTAAATAGTTACTAATAATTGTTTGGTTTTATTTAGTTCCAAATTCCAGAAGGTTCTATATTGATAAATAAGCTCTTATTTTATACCTGACTTCAAAGACAGTGCATAAAATGAAGAAAATAAGTTTAAATATAAATAAATAAAAGAAAAATAAATAATACAAGAACCCTTAGTAAATAACCAAGAGGATTTTTATAATATTCAATTAATTAGCTGCAATTGTCCGGTGATAAATTTATAAGTCCCTTGTGCGGAGAGCTGCAAGGTCCTGAAAAATTACTGACGGTAGCTGGGACCTAATTGCCCGGCAAATATATTTAGAGCAAATGATTACTTTGATAGGTTTAAAATTTAATTAAATAGTGATTGGGCGGTGCTCAAGACACTGTTGATAACATTGAAGGCGATTTTATAAGACATTAGAAATTATAGAAAAATTACGATGTAAAGTTTACTTTAGTCGCGTAGCAGAATTTATTTCCTCTTTCGTTTCTTTCTATTTTCTGTGCTTCTAGTTGGAATATTATATACAATTATAATTCCCCGACCGATAATGAATTAATAATTCCACATATTGAAATAATATCTCCTATGTGTGGGATTTCTCTATTGAAAAATATGACACGTAGTAATTGGATTTTTGTGTTGAGATGGCAAAATAGTTCCACATACAATTAATTCGATAAGTTATAGACTGATAAAAATTATGTGCTTTTTTAAGATAAATAATTTATGGCACTTCTATGCATTATACTTCTCTTTATATATTATTTTTTTCTTTTTGACCTATTTGGTTTTGTTTACTTTTGTATTTTATATATATTATTTTTAGTATCCTATTTATATTTATTGCTGCTATTTTTAGAAGAGCCTCGGTCTTTTGAAAATATTTTATATGATTTAATATTTTTATTTCTATCAAATTTTGTCAATTTACTCTTGTCACAATATCCTAGGTGAAACAATCTTGATAAACAAATAATTGTGACCCCATAACAATTGCTTATCACAAAAACAACCTGAAACAAAACATTATAATAGCCTTAAAACCGTTTTGACTGTAGGTTTACTAAGAAGAATCTATTATTTTCAAAATCCAACTGCTACCAACATATCGAGTAAATTTTTATTTGTTATAAAATTCTCATAACTTATATTTTAGTTGATATCTAATATTTCCATTACAGAATGAACACAGTTCAAATGAAGAATAAATAATCTCTAAACATTAAACTGATATCCCAATTTTAGTGGTTACAGTATCATTAATACTAACTACCAATAAACAATTAATAAATTAGAGCCTTAATGGTATAACCATGAAAGACAATCCATAAAATTATCCAGTTGTATTATGATAGAACCAAAACAATTGGAATTCTGATTAATAACCAATCAACTTCCCCCTGTTATTTGTCTAAACAATTGTTACATAATTTTTGTATTTTATATATTTATCGTTTATGTAACAAGATTTTAATTTTAATTCCTATGCTTTAGCGAATTATGCTATTGTTGAATATAAAAATGGCAAACAATTATAAATAATCTATTTATCACAACTACACAAGTTTACCTTGAAACAACCAAATAAAATGTTCGACATAAACACAAATAACCTCTGACACTTAAACAGCTCT
>JBBMOY011844723.1:0-13089 GCA_037951405.1 Platydemus manokwari | reverse complement strand
ACAAAAAATGTTCACGATAATAATAAATTACAAAAATGTTCATTAATGTTAGATCAAATATTAACAAAAATGTTCAAGATAAAAATGTTCATCAATTATAAAATATCAGTTCAAAATTAGAATCACATCAAGTCAAAATATTGGATTGATTGGATCGCAGATGGGAATCTTCACTGACATCAAGCGTCAAAATCCACGCTCCAGCTTCGAGTAGCCCAAGTTTCCCCTGATTTCATGGGTTTAATTACTATTGTCGCGGGTTTAACTGTTGGTGTTCCGGGTCTTTCGGGTTTCTGTCTTGGGGGTGTTTTTGGTCTTTTGAACTCGTCAACGCTCGTTAATGGTTGAGTTTTCTTGTGATGCTTTGTGTAGCTGCGGCTGTTTCTGGGACAGCTGTTGTTGCTGTCTCCACTCACTGTATGTACACTCGCTATCTTCACTATCTGAATAGAGCACAAGACGTTCCATGCTATCCCAACAAATAGACACTCGGTATATCTGCAACAATTCTTGGAAAATGAAATTCTCATTAATAATTATAATAATTGTAACTATCACAATGTTGAGTACAATCCTGTAATAAATAATAATAATCAAAATGGATAAAAAATATTTCCAAATAGCAGAATGACTCACCCTGAATTAAATAATATTTTTTAATCCAAAAATAAATTTTTAATTATTAAATTCTAGAAATAAAATGAAATAAATTACAATAAAAATTGAAAAATTACCAAACATAGTAAGAATGAAAATAAATCAGTGAAAATAGTATTAAAAAATTCTAATAATTAATTAAAATGTAACACAAAGAAAGTAACCAATTATAAAATAGTTTGTAAGGCATGAGCCTAAGATGAAATTGACCTTTACGAATTCTAAATAATTACTATCAACTATCAAAATTTGCGAAGTACAATATTCGTGATCCACGCGAAATTCTAAACAATCCATTTACTGAGAAAACTAAGGCAATCGAATTATATTCCTCAAATTAGCCACTGGACTATTGTTACGACTTAACGATTTGATATTGCTCGAGGAAACATTGTAATTACTTTACAATCGTTTATCGAGAAATTTGCCCAGAATAATGTATTATTCCGAAGTTCCAGTAGCTAAGGAAATGCATTTATTGTTAAAATCAATTTAATTATTTTTCTCCACCATAAGAATTCTAATTTGAATCTCATTCAACGAGAATGAGATTAAAAACTTAATTTACATGAAATTGAGCACCAAATATTTGTGGTTACGGCGCCATTGGACCTAACCATCAATAAAATCAACAATCAAGGCTCCTCCGAGTACGACCATAACAGACGAAAATGTTATTGAATTATTAAACCGACAAATTAAAAAATAAGCACATCGTAAATCAATCAAAAGGGTCACAAGAATCAAGGGAAAACCATAAAAAGGATCAATGCGCGGAAACCCGATAAACACAGGTGTCGTTAACCAATCAGATTCATCCTAATGTTAATCCATATTTAGAAGCTAAGAATCGACAGGCACATGCCTACAAACGACAACAAGTTCAAATATCCGCCAAATGGCACGAGAAATATAAGGAAAATCTCAAGTAAATCGATCCACAAGCAAATTTAGCGAATTGAAAATGAAGATCCGTGACATCAAGCAAACACACCAAATGGGTCTGTAAAAGAGGTTGAATTCCATGGATTCTTACCAGTCTTTTTTGATCGGTAACTTCAGTGTATAGCTTATGTGTGATTTCAGTAATCAGTCTTTTTGATTACTCTGCATTCTGTTTTTTGACTTTCGAGTGCTGATCCCATCTTGAATGATTTTCTTTGTGAAATGAAGATTTTTTATTTTTATTATTGAGACTTTATGACATTTTCATACATACCTCAAACATATTAGCAATTTACTATAGGAAAAAAAAACTAGGAAATCAAAAATTATCCGGCACGGACCAAAATCAGGACTGCCGTACTCTCGGGATTATGAAGAAAATTCTTCTGCCTAAAAAGGAAGACAACTGCTGAAGGCCAACGAAACATACAAACTAAAAATGAGGTGAAGGATATCCCACCGCCTCGAAACGAAAATTTTTATGTTGAAATATAAAATTTAGCATTTTTTTTATTTAGTTAATACAATTTTTTAGATTTAAATTGTAGTTTAGTAACCCGACAATAATAATAGTAAAGTCGATTGCCACGGAAATATCATTCAAATATCCACAACCCAAAATAGAGCATAATTTTGGGATTACATAAATATTAGTACGAAAAAATGTGGTCATTGACATACATGTACAATTTGACTCAAATGATTGGTGTTAAATACGGCAATCGATTATCTTAAATGTAACTGAGGCAGATTCATAAATATCAATAATAAACAAAATATAATTATATAAAAGAATCACAATTTTTCAGGAACAATTTAATAACAAGCATAAAATAATGGTAAGCAACAATTAAATAAATATTTAATCAATAGTGGAATACCCGACAAATAGGTACCAAATACCAAAGAGTTTTAGTTACTTTTGTCATTATTATGGATTCAATTTGGATAGAGCTATGTTATCGGGCATTTACCTGACTCCAGTGTCTATGACTTCAAGAAGTCTCAGGTGTCTGAGTAGACCTAAAAGTGGTTAGACTTAAAGATTCCATTTTTTTTGATTGAACTTTAGATGAATTGGAATACAATTAAAACAAATCCCGAGAATTAAGATAAAAGTTAATATTTACTTGGTTCTCGTCGAGGAAAATCTCATTGTATCTTTCAGGAAATTTGGCTTAACTGTTTGGAAGAGAATATAAATTCTCTTTGGGAATCGAATTTTATTTTTATTCTACTACTCTATTTCTTTAGGTAATATTCTGTTTTATATTTAGTTGCTGCAATCCGTTCAATAATTCACTGACTAATTTTCGTTGTAATTTTGATTAAATTTTAATTAAATTTGGTCGAATCTTGATTTAGATTTCCTTGGGTTGCAATCCAAATAATTTCTCGAATGTTTATTTTGCCACTTGGATAAGTGGTTTAATTAATATGTGTGTTGTTATCATTTTGATGAATGATTTCGAGGCATTTCTATGGGAGTTTCGGTAATCACTTGTTTTAACTTTTTGTTTCCTTTTCGAATTGAATTGAATTGAATTTTTTAAAATACTGTTTAGAGGTTTCTAAGGTTTTATGTTTCTACTTTCATTTATCATAATTTATTTTTCCTATTTTCGTATCTATTTGGATTTCTAGTAATAATAATAATACCAGCAGCAACAACAATAATAATAACCACTCTTATGTGATAATAAGGAGAACGGTATGATGTTACTATTATAAATATAAGTCTATTGGGTATTTTCAACCCATATCCCAACCAACATTAATAACATGAATAATCAATCCTTAAAATTAATTCGAGAATTTTAAAAATTCGCGTATCTAAGTTAATTTAAAAATTTAATTCACGTCACCATGGTGTTTAGTACATTGCTAAGGCGAAAGTATTAGTAACACTGAATCACTATGGGATAAAAATAAATTACATATGAATAGTAATTACTCCCACGAAAAAACTGGGTATATAAACCCAGCCAAAAATTGGGAAAATGCTCTAAAACTTTAACACGAAACTTCAGCGTATAAAATTCTTTACGAAAATTCAATACCAGAATTCGATATTCAAATTCATTCTCGTTCAGTACGCGAACAGTATTCTACTTGGGACAGTTTTCACCCAGCGGAAATTTTTCAATTATCTATATAAATTTTAGGATATTTTTCACCCATCTCGCTTTGAGACTTCATCATCCAATCGTCAGATTAGCATTAATAGTAACTATATTTATCGATCAGATTCAAGCATTTTTAATTCATTCAAATCAGATCATTTTATGCCAATGGTAACTGCTATTAACTTAAATCAATCGTCCCCTTGCAAAACTCGATGAGATTTTCAGGGCTAAAAAACTAACTTGTAAAACCGAAAGAGTTTGCAACATCTAAATTCATTTCCTTGGTTTTATGTCCGAAGTATGGCGGTACCTAGTTCCCTAAGTCGGTTGTTCATTTTTTTCAATGCACAACACTAATATCTTTAAACATTTTAGCATCACACATTTGATAATTTTATATTATAATAGAAGTATTAATTTCTTTGCCACATTATTTTATTGCTCTACCATTTTTATATTATCCGAATTATACACCCAACCTATTATTCTGATTGGAATCAGATCATTGACGGAGTCGCCATATTTCTGATTTTAATCATATCTATTTTAACTTACCGATCGTTCAACGAGTTTATGCTGGTTTGAATTATCTTAATACGTCACATCAAATACTACTAAGCACATGGTAGTAGGATTCCTTCAAGTCTTATTATAATTCAATTGTATCGCTCGTAAATTTATTGTCAAATCAATTATTGTTTGATTTCGACCTATCAATTTCAGTTCGACATTTTCTTTGTACAACAATTCAACCTTTATTTTACACAAAAACTGGTGAATGATGGCAATAATATTACACAAATGTTGGAACTATCACAACTTCGTATACATGCTTACTGCGCACATGATTTTTTGCATATTTTGATAAACTATCTAAACAAAGCTTTGGATAAATATTATGAAGCTCGTTGAAACTCAACAAAGAGTTTCTTTGATAAGCAACGAAAGTTAAAATAACGAAATTTAAAATTTTTGATAAATTTTAATGTTCGATAAGACGGTAAAATCATTTTACTGGGTTTCTTTATAGAATTTGATATATAGATGACAATGATCATATTCTAAATATTGAATATCTCGGCTTATTTTTATACGGGAACCCTCTTATTGTGCAAGACATTTAAATAAAAACTTCGAGTGCTTAATTTAACTTAGACTTTTTTAAAAAAGAATTAGAATTTGATGTTTATATATTACGTTTATTCTTAAAAATTAATTTGAGCTCTTAGATTCTTAATTTTATTTCAAAAAATATTAATTTTTCGGTTAATGAAAAATTTTTACTTTAAAATTTTTATATTTAAAGTTAGATATTTCGAAATGAATGTTCACAATTTCAAAAAGTTAAATGAAAATTTGAAAAATGTTTTAATTGTTTTAAATAACTACCCACATCATATTTATATTCAAATAAATTCGAAAATTTATTCAGTCGTTGCAAATTGGTATTTTGAAATCAATACATGTATTGATTTAAGATATATTTAGAGATTAATTGAAAGAATATTTTTAATGAGCGTTTGTGACAGTGATTCTGGTTTGTCGATAAGTCTCGATGGAAGTCACTATGGCAGTTCAGTGGCAACATCAAACGGAGCTGCCTATTTCAAATTAGAAATAAAAGTTCCAGATTTAAATATTAAAGTGAGTTCTTGATAATTTATTGATATTTTCAATGTCAATATATTTTATTGATATTCAATATAAACAGAAATTATGATTTTGTAATTAATAATTGCTGATCATTGTTTTCTTCAACCACAAAGTTGGCACGCATTATTGTCTAATATTATTTTATGTAAATCTTTATTTTTTTTTCACAAAAAATCAATAGTTATACTAATAAATCTGTTGAAAGCATTGTTAGATGTTTTCCCACTATGACAAGAACGGGGAGGGGAATATTTACATTGGAATTGTGTGTCCCGTATTAATATTGGTGAAATTTCGAGTTTCACATTATTGCAACGTTGGAATTATTGTTCATAATGTTCCTTTGATGAAACCAAGCCTATAATTCTGATAGAAGTAATGATTCGAAAATATCAAATATTTATTGATAAATTATTGATTTGATTAATATATTGATTTTATCAATTGAGTGTTTCATTGGAATATTCTCTCTCTCTCTCTCTATATATATATATATATATATATATATACTTTAAAAAAAAACAAATTTACCATAAAATCTTGAAATCCAAAACCTTGTCACCACCTAGAGAGAGCCGCTTGAGTTGTGATTGGAAAATTTTTATATTTTCAAAATCTTTGGTCATTTATATAGCGGTTTATTTGAAAATATTATAAATTCCGAGTGATAACAGATACTGAACTATTTTATCCATTCATTTCTTCCGTCTCAGTCGGTGACCACTAAATTTAGTTTATTTTAATGGAATATTTTTATATGAAATATCACATTTTAAACAATACGTTCTGATTTATTTTGTGTTACACATCATTTTCAGGTCAATAACGCTTGATCTTAGTTGTGGAACAAATTATTATACTGCATTTGTAATAATAAGGAAATTATTCAGCTATCATTTAAACCAGTGGCCTTTACACTTTTTATGTTGCCACCCAATTTATGAGTCCAAATTCTTTCATGACACCTCAGGACTAAAATAAAAATAATAAAGTAAATCTTTTTTAAAAAGAATTTTGTTTAGCACCAAAAAATATAAAAAAATAATAACAAAAAATATGGATATTCTGGCATAAAACAACAAATATTTGTTGTTTCGGTGATTGCTGACCTCAGTACTAATTCCAGATCTTTAAAATTCGATCGATACTTTGTCTTAATATAAATCAGTGACGAAATGAAATTTCTCTCGAACCCCAAAAGATTATTTACAACCCACTAGTGGGTTGAGCTTTCACTTTTGAATAACACTGCTCTAAACAATTTTCATATATCGAATTCATTTTCAATTCGCATATTTATCGATAAATCTCTATTTAGTCTTCTCATCTTTCCGTATATACAATTTTCAGAATCATATCCAAATTGGTGGTCAGCTTGTTAGCGACAAGTATATCATTCACATGATTCAAATTATTCATTGCAATATCCAGTAAAACATATTCCTTAGCGTGGATTATTCAAAGAAATTTTCTAATCATTCAAAATAATATTTTTAGAGGTTCAAATAATGTACTTCTTGATTAATTTTAAATTTAAAGTGTGTGTGTGTAATTCTTTTAAAAACTAATATTTATCATTTATATAACAGCTTGCTCAGCGGTTTTTTTACATTTAAATTTTGACAGATACTACTTAAAATAAAGATTGCTTGGATTAAGTATGTCATTTCGAAGAGGTATTCAATTGGTAGTTAATAACAAAATGAAAAAATTGAATAATATAGGAAATGATGAAAAAATAACCTTTTTGAAATATTGCCGTAAATCCTTGTTTTTCAACGGAGCTGTCTGACATGAATTTTATATACATATGATTATTAGATGTTTTGATTGGACCTGGTATTTGATAACCACAAATTTTTGTCAATAACCTCTTTTGTTCATCTTCTCCATCCCGAATTTCCAGAAAATCATAAACACACGTATCATGCTTTTCAATCTAAAATGACAAAAAAGTTAATAAGCAACGATTGAAATCAATTTCAGATTTATACATCAATGCCACTTTTATTGTTACTCAGCATACTTATTGTCATTGGCATTGAAGATGATAAATATAAATTCTACAATATAATTTCTACCATACAATTAAACCTGCTTAATTTAATACTAACAGAAAAATCTATTTTCACTCATTATAATAAATTACTTGTAATTTATTTTGAGTAATCTCATTTTATTTAATGGTTTATATTTATAATTGTTTTTTATAAATATAAATAATTTTGGTTCACTGAATTGAGTAGAGAAAATATTATCTAATTCGCAAAAAAAACCTTATCACAAACCACAAAGAACAATCAGCTATCAACTGAATACCAAATCTTATTTTGACCATCGAAAAATCCAATCATATGATAGAGTTTAATTTAAGATAACATTAGCAGAATTTAAATTTTCAACACTATAAAAAATTGTAATCCAAATTAGGTTTCGTATTAAATTCAGTATATCTAAATAGTTTATATAAGAGATAATCAAAATGAAAAATTCCATTCATTAAATTAAAAAAAATTTCATCAAATTTATCAATGTTGTCCTAATATTCTGCCTATCTTTCTAAATATCTTTCATTTTAAATATTACCAAGAGGCTTTCCGTTGATGAGAGACGTGATGTAATAAATATTTTGAAAACCACTTGAATAAGTTAGTTTTCTTTATTATCAAGTTAACCCCAAAATTTTTAGTTTCGAGAGATTTTCAATTGGTTATAATATTATTTATAACATTATATTCATTTTTAATATGAGGGAATAATTTTTGTAAAATTAGATTTATATTTCAATATAATCACATGCAAATATTTATAATTGCAATCATACTAAGGAGTTAAATAAAATCAAAATATGATAAAATATTGTATCGAATAAAATAATAACAGTCATTTAGAAAAAAACTGTCAATAATAGTCTACTTATTAATATAGAGTACACAATAATAGCAGTTAAAATGAGTGAAATTATTTTAAGTATGACCACATTAATTACATTAAACGGATATTATAATTAGACATAAAATAATCATTTTGAGCGATGAAATAATTTCCTATTGGTATTTATGAAATTGGATTTATTCTTTAATAAATAGATTACTATTTCTATCATATTGAATATTGAAGTACTTTGAGGACCTCAGATAAAACCTTGAGAACAGAACTTACAACATAAAATGAAATAAATTTCTTGTAATCTATTTCCAAACCTCACCGTCAAAGGAAACGTTTTGAAAAAAATTATTTTAAGCGTGATAACAAAGCTGTCTCGATCGCCGTAAATAAACCAACAAGAACAATATCAACTTATCTTGAAATGCACACACGATAATTTTGTTACTCCTTTCAAAAATCGATAATAATCATGCAAATTCAGTGGTTCTATTTCAGAATATTTTTAACCAATGTTTTTCTGTCTAACTTATCTTATTTCACGTGGAGATTTCAAAATCAATTAATATTTGAATGATCATTTTAAATAAAAAATATACTGATATTAAATATATAAATGATCAATTTAATTCGATTGAATAATTTGATAAATTATGCTTTTGGCTTTTGAAATTCTCAGATTTATTATCAATTCATATTTCATTAAGTAATAGCAGCTAATATGAAGATCGTGGAAGAGAATAAGTAAAGTAGAAGATATAATAAATAAAGATTTCACATAGATCAATAGATTTTAAAGAGAATTTCAGATAGAGATTTAGAAAATAAATCGAGAATACGATTACAAGAAATTTGAAGAAAATCAAAGATTTGAAAAAGGATAATGTGAGGATTTTAAAATCAACAATTGTTTAAATAATCATTTTAAATTATAATATACTTATATTAAAACATATACATTATCTATTTAATTTGTCTTAATATTTTTGATTAAATATACTTTTGTGGCTTCAAGTTCTTTAATTCGTTTTCAATTTATATTCCATGAAATAGTAGCAGCTAACATTTTAAATGAAGATTGCAAAGTGATTTTTACCGTCCCAGTTTTTGGACGTTATGTATTTGAGAAATTTTAAAGTGAGTATCTAATTTGTTTGTAAAATTAAAATCATTTATAGGCTATCCTTCAAACATGCTTTCAACCAACATCTCCACCGAAAATTCACCGATAACCCAGTCTTATCGTGGTGTATTTAACGTTTATCCAATAAAATATTTATTCCATCCACCCATGCATTTGAAGTCCCTAAAAATTCAAAGCTTAAATAAACCAAATAAAACAATACCAATTTTTCAAAGTACATTGATGAGTTCTTGAAAATTTCGACATTCGTTAGCCTCTATACTTCAAATATTTTATTTATGTCCTTTCGTGATATTTATCATATTAATTATTAATTTATAAATCATTTTTTGGTTTATTACTTTCAACAGCAATGCCAAAAATCACTAGCCAAAATAATTTTGTATAAATTAATGAAATGCATGGATACACTTATTCAGCATAGCTTGCTGATTGTGGTGTATCGAGTTGAAAAGTCTTTACTTAACAGTTGGACAAAGTATATCAATATTAACTTTATAAACACCCACATGTCAAGTTGGACTGTTTAATATCAAAACTAAATATTTGCAGACAAACAGTTGCCAAATTTCATTAAGGAAAATAACAGAAAATCATCTCTGATTATAATTTCCACTTAAATTTCAAAACCCAATAAAGAACATTTCGTTGTTTTTGAACTCATAAAACACCAATAACATGAAAATAATTATTTCAATTAGCTGGATATTTTATAAAAATCTTTTAAATGAAGGTGATTTTATTTATAATAATTAAATCGTAGAAAATAAGCACTAATTTAAAACAGACAAATAGATATGTTAATAATGATCGACAACTAAATACAAATAAACAAGAAAAGAGATTGTTACAACCTTGGCTTATAACAAATATGGCTTGTCTTCCGAAACAAATATCGATAAGGAAATCTATGGATAACGAATTTCTTGATTTATCGAATATTTTGTAATATAAATTTTCGAATAATACTTAGAGTGAAACGAAACAAAAATCATTTATTAAATTGTATACTATTTAAAATGATATTAAATTATAAATGAAATTGAATATAAGAAAACAAAATATACTTCAAAATATAAGAGATCGTTAAAATAAAGTTCATCTTAATTTTACTAAGTATTGAATTAATCATTTGCAGTCAAATACCACAATGCAATTGGCGTCATACTTTTATTTATTGTGTCGAATTTCACTTATAAAACGGAAAATAATTACGTCATACACACAGTACACACTTCAGTACATAATTTGTAATACACAAATAATGTATTGGACAGAAAATAACATTTAATATTTTAAAATGAGTAGGTTGTTTGGGAATATTTAAGCATATAATACAAAAATATTGTTATCGGTATCAATATTTTTAAGCAAGAGCGTACATACCTCATATAAAACCTTAATAAGAAAATATTATAAATGAAACATTAATTGAAATAAACAATTTAAGGTCGATAACTTCAAAAATAATGTTCTTGACAAAACATTAATATTTATTTATTTTATTCAAAGACATTAAATACTATATTTAAAACATTTGACGATAAGTCCATGGTGAAATTTTTTTTTAATATGTTAAAAATCTCGACATCAATGTTTAAATGAATCAATTATCAAATCAAACGTTTACAATATTTTACGATATTACGATTTTATTACTTCTGGACAAAATATGGAATATAAAAGTGCAAATTTATTAAATCTTACTTTGAATGATTCAAATTTTAAAGCTATTGAATACCCAACTGGAACGGTGATTTTCCAAATACATTGCTTATTGGATTTGTAGTTTTCTGGATAATTTGGACTGATAATTCGACCTTCGGAAGCATGGATTTCTCCACCACAAACCGCTATCAAGTTCAATATTAATTTGTGCTTCAAAATTACATGGGAAATTTTTAAATTATTCAATAAAATGTTAAGCTAAAATTATGAAAATGTTTGAGAAATTTTAACATTAAATTTGATACATTCTTATAGAACATGGTTTGGTAATGAGCAGATTTTTGCAATTATTTATGTAAAATATTGAACGAAACAAAGTCAAATTTCAAATTTATTGTCAATACTATGATATGAAATTGAAAATATGATATGGATTTAATGGGATTGGATTTGAATAATTTGTTCTCATTTCTCTACAAACTTCTTGCTCAGTTTGTCGTCATAAAATATTTGCATTTAAATTGAGATACATGACGAAAAGAATCAAATATTTCCCAAAGAAAAATGTAAAATATCTTACAGATTTTACACAACACTAGTTTCTATCTTGCGGCTCAAATTTCGAAAATTGTTATCATTTATATTTTAAATGAATAATCTCTTTAGAAATTATCCAATACATTTGTTTATCTTCTATATGGAGAAAAAATCAACAGTTTAATTGCTTTATAGCGAAGAAATTATTCACCTATTTACTTTAAAAAAGGTGATTAACAATAATGGTTTTTTAGTTAAATAACCTAGTAAAGGAAAACACAATTTGATGGAAAGAAATCTCGAAAGATGTACGGTGATCACAATAATTCTGCGATTTATTTATCTAAGTATATAAGCGTACGAATCGACGGTTGTAATTTTGTATACCTTTAATAACCCCATTGTGTGTCAACAATAACCGGACACGAATCCCTTGGAGCTGAGGATCTGAAAATGATGTTTGGTTGTTGAGCTCTTAATAAATATTAGTCGATCTCGGCTCATTTTGCAAAATATTTATTCAATCTCTGCACTTTTGCTTTTTCAATATCTTGGCCAAAGCTGTGTACATGTTTTTGTTTATCAAAATTAAAGTTACTGTCAATATAAATTATCTTGTTTACTCGACAGTTTTGGAAAAATGCTTAATTTATGCTTCGAGATTTCACTGGGATTCGGATCTATACTGAATTGTAAGTGTTGAAAAGGTATTTGACAACGGCTACTATCCAAGTTTATGTATATTAAAGGAAAAAAAATATTATAAATCAGTCATAGAGCTAATATAAATGTTATTCAGACGTCAAGGTGAGCATTTAATTTATAAATTTATTATAAATTGTGACGAGTAGCGGGATAAATGTCACTGGTAAAGCATTTTGATTATAAACCCACTATGATGTTGAAGTCAAACGAATTGTATGATTCTGTCAAGAATTTCAAAATAATAGTCATTCAATATGGACGATATAGTCATTCAAGATATTTACGTTGTACAGCGGAACCATGGGGCATCAACTTTCTGTCGACTAATAAGATTTATTGGAAATTGGTTACTTTGATAAATCAAGAATTTGGTTTAATGACGAATTTCATTAATCATAAATATTCCAGCTATTAATTATTTTTCGAAATGTTCGTCGGGAATTATATTATCATATGCTTTTAGAGTGGTCCACACATATTTACTTCTGCTAGAAGCATTAATAGACATTAATTTAAAATATAGAATAAATTCCCTATAATCTAATTATAAACAAATATTATTGTTAAGACTACGTTAATAGAATTAGGGTTTCCGTTATAATCATAAAATTATGGGTACTATACGGTTATCGCTGTACATATTTTTAATCATTTTTAAATTCATAAAATATAAATATATATTCTCGAGACTAGGCGTAGAAAAAGCGCACGCAAGCGACGAATGGCAAACGTGAATCCTCGAAAAAATTCCCAACCCTCATTCCGATC
>JBBMOY011844722.1:0-19580 GCA_037951405.1 Platydemus manokwari | reverse complement strand
ATTATCATCATCATAATCATCATCAAAATTTCCATTATAAATTTTCTAATAGTTCAAGAAATATTCACTATTTCCATCATTATTTCGCAATTAAATTAGATAAACATTTGTTTATCTCTTATCTCGCTATAGAAACACAATTAAAACACAAAAATTTCGAAAAAAACATTGTAACAAATTTTTATCTGTTCTAATTAAACAATTCAATACAATTTCCATCAATCGCTCTGTATTTGATAATTGTATTTTGTCAGAAAAGATAAAGAAAATATTTTCATAAACCCGTCGTGCTATCAACAATTACAAAAATAATAACGAATCAATGAAATATCCCGTGATGTCAAATCTATATTTACTAAACGAACTATAAAGTTAAACCAATCATTTATTTCAACGGAACCTCACACTACAACTTTTAATTCGCCTAATAATCCTTATTTCTAATAGTTACCGTGATGCAAAACTTGGTGAGGTTGTTAATAATAAATATAATTGGCGATATGAGTTCCTATTTGATATTTATTACAACATTGTTCGAAGCTTAATTTTCTCTTTTCAGTCAATTTACAAAATACAGTTTCACTATTGAATGTAGAAATTTGTTTGGAAGTTGAAAGATTAATGAAATTATCGAGTTGTTTGATTGGGTGTCCGTGATAAATTTGCCTTTAGAATTTTTCAAAAGAATTAAATATTGATTTTTTAGCATTAGATGTGCAGTAGAACTCGGTTAATGTCAGATCCATGACAAAACGATATCAATCGATTCTTTGATATCAATGAAAACAATTAAAACCAAATCAAACGATAAGCATATATTCACCGTTGACTACAACGAGTATTTTCACCATTGATGATTTATCGTATTAGAACAGTCGATCTATATTTATCTATTTATTATATATTGTCATCAGATATTTAGATATCACATTACATTTATAAGATGTCTCATGAATATTGTGATATTGTTGAGTGAGATGAAATTATGCAAAAAACGGATTTGAACTTTGTAACCTTTGTTTAAGCGTTTTAAATATTGGCATGCCTACACAACCATACAGGCAAAGCAACCAACCAAGCACGGTGAAGTTAGATGGTAAACGACAATTGGAAAAAGGGATATAGCATCACAGCAACACACACAGGGTTTGGCCAATCCCACTTATGCAAAAACTTAAAAACCCAATAGGAACATGGAAAAGTAAAGATCGAATCAAAATATGATGCAACATAACACAAAAAATTACATACAGATCGCGAATATCAAACTCGACGTAAAGATGGCCTCATGCCAGTTGGAACCCAGGGTTCAGGTTCATATTTTGCAAAGTGTATATTACGTGCAGGCGTTCTGCATAATCCACAATCGATATATATTATCAGTCTTCTATTTTTGGAGTCAGAGGTTAGTTAATTGTTTGGGGATCCAACAATATTTATTAATCATCATTATAAATCCGTTGCTTTAGAATTCATCCATATTTTTAACTTCAACCACAAAAGTATTTTTAATTAAATATTGGAAAAAATAATTTAAATTTATTTTAAACGAGTTATATTCTTAAAAATAATTAAAAATGAGTTTATGAAATTTAAAATCCCTGCATGGCTTTCTCAAATTAACTCTTGATTTAATTAAGTTTTATTTAAAATTTTCGATATTCGTCTTATTTGTCGTTCTATTTTCTCTACATATCTTCAATGTTTTCTAATTTTTTGATGATAACAATATCTTCCAGATTATCTATATCTGCTTTATTCTTCATCATTGGCTTTCTCAAAATTGAATATAAATAGTTTTCACAATATAAGCTGCTACAAATCATTAAAATTAGAATTGGTAACGAATCTAAGAAGTTCCGCTCACTCATGGTTATGTTTAATCAAAACATTTCAATAAATAAAGTAAATATATTTATAATAATATTTTTTTTCAAAAAATTAAAATAATTTGTAAAAACTTAAAATTTCTCACAATTAATTTGCCCATTCCTCTCCTTACTTTTTATTTTATTCGACATGCTTTAAATAAGTGGAATTTAGTAAACAATATCTTAGAATTTCTGATTTATATCGAATGTTAAATCATCACAAATATAACTGATTTGTTTTCACTAACAGTTTCATGATGAGTTGAGAATTATTTAATTTCGTGAGGACTGTCAGATTGAGTGTTTTTTATGGGTGGTTTATCGGCATTTATTTTTCGGTTATTAATGGCTTTTAAATAATAATAAAAACCTGAAAAGGTAGCAATTTATAATAACGAGCAGCGACAATTATAAATTCCACATCATAACTCTCAAAAATCGATTATCAACCAATAATCAATACATTTAATATTTTTAACATTTCATCTAATACTTGAAATATTCATTTTGCTAATGATCGGATAATTGCCTCTAGAGACCAATTTTATTGTGGAATTGTAAGTATTTTAATTGTCATATCAAACATGCCTGGTTCATTAATGGATAACTTATCGTAATTCGGATCTATTATCAGTCCGTGTCCCCTGTAAAGAATCGGGCGAAATTATTAAGTAAAATCAATAATAAATGGATTGAAACAAATTTGTATTCGATATTTGATTTTTTAAAGTTTGAAAAGTTTTAAAAAAACTTTTTAATTTTAAGTAAAAATTGATTTTGCACACAAAAATCGATTATTCGAAATTCAGACCAATGGAATCTGGTTAATGGAATACTTTCAATATTCTTTTTTTTTTGAATTTATATTTAAAAATCCTTTAAACTCTAATCATGAAATTTAATTTTGAAAGCGACACTAAAATATAATAAATATAATAAATCATAAAAGGAAATAAAATAAAATTAAAAAAAAATAATAAAAAAATATTTTAAAATTAATTAAAATTATTCTACAAAAAATAACTGAAAATAATTCCCGAGCATTATTATCTATATATAACCGCAATTTTCAAAATCGTATTTCCGGCCATCAAAATATATTTCGTTATCGACTTAATCAAATTGAAATTCGGTAGCAAATATAATTTGAAATAATGCAATGGATTCTGTTAAGATTTCTGTAAAGAAAAGAAAATACAAATTTTGCCAAATATATGCCACTGGGTGAGTAGGAATTGGCGGAAAAAATGATCCTGATTTCAGTAAATTAATTTAAATCGAAATTAAAAACTAAATAATTCAGTCGGATACACGAGACGGTTTTTCCAAGATATACAGATATCAGTTTCGTTATTTTTCCAGAGATTTCAAAAAATAATATTCTGCATTTAAAAAAAAATCGATTAATTAATTAATTAATTTAATTACTTTAATCACGAAATGCTTTATTTCAAAATTCGAAAACGATAGATTAGAAACAATAGTATTTCTCATCTTGCTACTGACTAATAAGATAAACACCCACGATTTGATCCTTATTGTTAAATTTTTTTTTATTCTCTTTTTTATTACAAAAAATTATTTATATATTTCTTCTCAATTCTATCAGCTTCCTCTATTTAAAATATTTTATATTCTCGCTTATTCACCATTTTCTGTACTTTTTATAACATTGACTTTAGAAAAACTAATTCAAAAGCAAGATAGCTAAATAGCAATTGAAAACGATTTAAGACGCTCAACCCACAAAGTATATTTTATCAAGATATTTTAATTAATTAAATCGATCATTTATATTATTTAATACAAATATATTTTCCATTTAAAATGTCCTTTTAAATATTTATTGATATTAAAGTCCTCATGATTATAGCTTTAAACATAATTTTACAAACTGACATAAACTTAATGAAAAAATTGTGATAACAAATATATATTAACAACATAAGAATCTCAGGGACTTGTAGATCGCCAAATTGATCTACGCTTTAATAGGTGGAATCTTTTATTAAAGAAATGGATCCGTAATCATTTGTCTTTAAAACTCAGAAAATTTTAATAGTTCAATCAAGGTAATTTTCGGGGCGCAAAAAATATATCACAAGTCAGGAATATAAAATTATTAATTTTCCCCATCTCTATTCCCATTGTTCCACTGATTATTTCCACTCCTATTTCAATTGTAAGTCCATGTTTAATGATAGCTTTCACTCCAGTTCACATTCGGTCTTGCCAGTGAAACATGAGAAGCTTTTTCTGATCGAAATTTGGATATTTATTTATTTATTTATCCATTTATTGATTCAGTGATTTCAGTTTGGATTGAATACATAATTATCAACTCGTATTCAGTGACTTTGATTTAAAACCGGAATACGAAATTAATAAATTACTATTAAGAATATTAACGGTACTACAAAGGCTCACAATAATCATAAAAGATTTGTGTTGAATGTGGGATATTTTGATTTATACTCAAGTGGTTACTCCATCTCCCAGGCGTAATATATGTTTTACTAATTGAGGATTGGATTAAAATAAATAAATTAATGAAATAATAATAATATTTTCATTTGGATCTCCTCAAAATCCTATTAAGAGTAGATCACAGAGTTGCCATATATATAAGAAGATACCAGGTACAAGGAAAACTTAAACAATAAACTGCAAAAGACCTTGAGAAGTGCACGGACGTACATAAATATGTTCACTTAGATGAGATTAAATAATAAAATTGAAAATAATTCGATGAGAATTAAGCATACAAAAAATTCAAATATAAACAAGTGACATAGTTTAGAACATCGCTTGAGACAATTGTCCCGCTGTAAGGCGTCAACATGGATTATAATAATAAATGATAAATATATTTTTTCCTTGAAATAAATAGAAAATCGATACCACTAATAGATTTTATAAAAACGAATCAAACACATAAAACTACACAAAAATTAAAAAAAAGAATAAAAAACCAAATATACACTCGATTCATCAATATAATACCTCTAATAGCGTTCAATGAAAATTATTTTGAACATTATTTTTGATGGAAATATTTTATCGGAACAACGTTTGAGAAAATATGTCGATGCCAATTTCGAATTCTCTACAAATTAAATGCTGCAGGCTAATGGAATGATTGGAATGATAAATTGCCGGAGAACAATTGCAAAAAAAGGAATTGTTATCACATTTTTTTTCTATTAAAAAAATTTTTATTTCATACTTTGAAAATGAATGCATTTTCGTTTATCAACATTAATTCTCACCATAATGATTTGATAATATCTGGAGAAGGATTGGAGATATTTTTGAAAATACCATGGTAACGGAAATGATTCGTTTGAAATATCCACAATTTTATGAAATTACGAGAGACTATTATAACAACTGATTGGATAATTATCATGATTATGAAAGAAATTGCTATTAAGATGAATAATAAAATTGATTATATATAATTATTTATAATATAATTCTATCATGAGTTTCAGCAATGCATTTCATGAGGGTTGAATAAAATCATTGGTAAAGTTTATATTAATGAATTTCTGCGCTGTTTGGTCCAACACAGTGTTTAATGTTGCTGTCAACTTCAATTAATATAATCTCAATCAATCCATGAAAATGTCACATTGACCGAATATTAATAAAAATTAGTTAAATTTTAAATACAATCAATGAATAATCTTAAATTTACGTAAAAAGCAACTCGTTAATTGTCATGTGACACAACTGGGTGCTTTTATGAATTACGTGACAGCTTTTTCCTTTTAACTATGTCAACTGAACTCATTAAAATATTGTAAAATAGTATTAAAAGTTTCAAAAACTTGATTTAAATATTTTAAATAATATTAAACGAATTAAATTATTACTAATCTATAGCGAATGGATTTTCGATTTTAATAATCTTAAAATTGTATTGATATTAATTTTAGTGATATAATTCCAACTTGACTATATTATAAAATTATTATCACACACACACACACACATATATATAAAGCTGGAATTAAATAATAACTTAGTTATAAAATCAAATCATTTTTAAAAGTTTGTGTTCATTAACCTATTTTATTCATCACAAATAAATGAAAGATTTGAAGTTTAAGGGTTTAATTTTGTTTTTTATAAAATACTATTTCCGAAACATTTTTTATTAGAGTTGAAATTTAATCACAAAGGGACATGTTAAATTGCTACTTTGAAACGTGAAGTAACGATCAGCATAGGAATTATTATTAGATGTCACACTTTCACTTCTGTCAGAAAATGCAAAATTAAGTAGTGGCTCTCACATTAATTTTATAAAATTCCCCCATTCAAAATATCATTACATAGCACCGCTTTGTTCAGAAATGTTTTGATAAATAATACTATAATTATCTCATAAATTTTAATTTTCTTCAATTTGATATATTATTTGTTAAAATCGGTTCTGTAAAAAGTTAATAAATATAAGCCAATTGGAAAGGTCGATATTTTAGGATTTCTATTGAAAATCTATTCCATGATTTAATTAAAGTGTCCTAAATTCTTTTTCAAGAATTCCAGATATTAGAAGACAGATTTCAAGCGAGAATATTCTATTTACCATACTCTATATATCGATGATTGTAAAGCAAAAAGATTCAAAGGGATGATAATCGAGAACCTAGCAAAAAAGGAAAGCACTCGAAAAATAGAAGAAAGCTCACCAGTAATAAGATTTTTAATTTCGAAAGTTGTGAAACATGAACTTCTCGGAGCACCGCTTTAAATTTTGTTTTGAACGAATTGTGACGAGTATTTTGGATTGGATATATGGAAAAATAGAATTTTGAAGAGAAAAGATTAAAGAGAGACTGAACATATTTTAGAAATTTATTGATTTTAGACGTTAGATTTCCGCTTACATATTTAACTGAGTTGTCAAAAAACGGTAAATGATTATACAATTAATTTTATGAAGAAGATTGGAAAATATGTATCAAATTAGAGATAATATCACTGAGATTTATTAATATTATTGGTCCCTTTTATCTCGAAATGTGTGCCTATAAAATTTATCTTTAGAAAAATATATTTGTCTGGTAAATCTGCTAAAGTAAAGAAATTAATCCTCCCTAGTTTGAAATTGTTTTATATATTTCAGGTACAAGTATGAAAAGTTTTAAATAGCAATGGTGAACAAAAGTTAAGAGAACCTTACGAAAATTTTCTGAGAAGTTGAAATGTGAAGTACTGATTAAGCTTACATATTGGAAATGTAATTTGAACGACTACTGTTAATAATGAGAAAGCTAGAAAAGTGAAACTATTTGATGGATCTTCAGAATGTAAAATGTGCAGCGAGAAAAACAAAAAATAAGGCGAATCAGGTTAGTTCCTGTAAAGTCAAACAAAAAAACAAGAAGCTAACTCAAAAAACCAATTTACTCGAACGGTGCATGTGAGGCTTTAAATCTAAATTAAATAATTTTAAAATTTAAATTAAATTATTTTAATAAGTTTTGACTTTAACCTTAAAAGCAAAGAGGTGTTGGCAGCTAACAGTGCAGATTTTTTGACAATGATATTTGTGAAAATCTTGCAAGAAATTAGAAGTATAATATGGAGTCATAAAGAAGATACAGGTACTTTGGAAAGGGTAAAGCTTAGTGGGTCATAATTATCAAATGAAATTGACAAACTTGGCAATCCAACAAAATCAACTATGGTGAAATCGAGAATTAAATGAAGCAATGTTATTCGGAGATTTGAGAATAAAACCAACAAAAAGGAAAATTCTGCAAGCGTATGCAAATGACAAGCATATGCAAGATGAGAATTCCTAAGCCGTTTGGTCAATTAAACGAAAAGAAGAAGAATTTTCGCTTGACCATCAATTGAGGAAATCTCTGGAAATATAACGAAAAGACAGAATGACAGAACCTTCACCGCAAAAAATACCGAAACTATTGTTTTCATGATAATATTTTTGTAGACGATAAATTAAAATGACTACAATTAGAATTAGTGATGCCGATATTATTTGTTATTATCATCACACAAGCATTATCATTATTACTGTTTTATAAAGAAGTCAAAATAATTTCATTATTATATTAATAAAATCATTCGTTAATATAATAGTACTCTATTTATAGTATTAGTATGATTACCATTAATACTACTATAATTATCATATCATTAATATAAATAAAAGTATGATAATAGAATTAAACTTAACTGCAAAAAGATAAAAATAATCGCATCGTGTGGCGTATTCTTTTTCTTTCTTGTCATGAAAATTGAAACAAATCAGTAAATAATGCATTGAGCAAATCTAATTGATAAATTCGTCGAAAGTTTGCATAGGTTTTTAAGCTTGAATAAGATTCCAAAGATCAACAAGATCGATGCTCCAAGATAATATCCCTAAAGTAAAAATATTAAAAGAAAAGAACAAAGCGAAAACAACAATTACTTGTTGACCACATCGATTAATCACCTGCTATCTGAAAAAATAATAAATTTGGAATATTAGTAAAGATATCACTGACCAAAAGTTCAGCATCCAATCATTTTGCTCACAGAAGCAAAATCGAGAGATGAAATGAGAACGTCAGTAAATTTTAATCCAGCAGTTGCATTTAAAGTGGTCACTGAATTGTTAAAAATTATGAAGCGAATGTTTAATGAGTAAGAAGTGGGTGACGGGAGGCGCTTTGATCTGACAGCCAGCTGACAAGTTAAAATCAGTTATGAAACTAGTTGGAGTAAAACAATTCAATTGAACAGCTAATATTAATTCGGGATCTATTCGCCACCAATAATTTTATTGTTAAGCTGGTTGACAATGATCTTTTGAACAATATTTAAACATAGATTTATCTCATCGGAATCAGTATTGCGAGTAGTTTAAACAACAACCGATTGCAATTGTTATAAATATTGTTGTCAGCATATTCACAAAACATTCCGCATTATTTTGAATCTAATTTTTGGATGAAATACAATAAGAGACAAATAATGACGACTGCGGAACGTTTATTTGCGCATACGCAATTGGAATAACAAAGAAACTCAATATTAACAAGATCAACATTAAAAACATACACACTAGATGCCAAGCACACACACCAGACAACACAAAAACACACAGAATTGGAGGAGGATAAACAAAAACACAACAAGACAACTTTCATGATGACTGCCTGCTCTTCTCAGAAAAGCACATGACAGCAATGACAAGAAATGAGATAAGATGTAGAAAGTTTTTAATTTTAGAACCCTTTCTGAGCATAGCACTGGCCCTAGACAACACAGAAGACATCAAAGAATTCTTATCATTCAAATACTTTGACTATAGAGAAATCATCTTCTGCCCACTTCTGGCTCCAAACTAAGAAGTTGGTTGTGGTCATTATACACGTACCAAACGAAACAATCACAATACTCGACCCAGAAGGTGATATATAGACAGAAGAGAAAGAAAACATCATCAATATCACAAACACAAACATATCTCGACTATTGTGGAAAAATGAAAAACTCAAACCAGTCAACATCAACTGCAAACTTCGGTGAAAGTGGTCCTCTAGTCTTTGGCTACTTAAGAAATACATGCAACAGAGTACCCCTCGACAACATAAACATTACAAAGATAAAAGAAAAGGCAAACATCGTATACTTGCAACACGAAAAGAAAATCAAGAGGGGCGAACAACTACTCTGCTTGCCACAAGAGACACCAAAAGACACAATAGAGATACGCAAAAGTCTAGCACACAACATAAACACCAACATAAAAGGAGCAGACATAAACACAATGTACCAAGAAATTTGTAAGCACATAATATACATGACACCGATAAAACAACCTAATCAAGCTTTTTTAGGCAGTGCTTCCAATGATCTGGACCGTGGCTCAACGGATTTGAAACTTAGGAATCTCTTCAAAGTGGCTCCGTCTGCAGCATTCCAGATCATCAATCGCTCAACAAATGCGGATTCATGGCCAAAGAAGGAGGAGTTGGAGAAACATTATACCAAGAAACAAGAACGTCTTTTTGTACTACCAGAATGTCAAGATCCATGCAGTAAGGCTTGTAATAAAATTTGTGAACTCAAGAAATATACAAAAAGAGGCCCCAACTTCTCCTTCAGACGGATCGACATTGTAACAATATACAAAACGATCAGGCAGAAAGACCCGACGGCTCCAGGACGCAACAACATTGGATATAAAGACATAATTTATGGAGACCCAGAATGTATATTGCTAAAAACGTTATTTGATAAATGCCTTGACGAGTTGGAAATTCCTGAGGAATGGCGAACATACTCTACAACTATGATTCCCAAACTGATGAAGGAAGGGCATTATAATGAGGTTGGGTCATGGAGGCCGATCGCGTTACTTGACTATTGTTACAAGATTCTTACATCGATCTTGAGCCAGCAGCTCAGCTCCTGGACTGATGAAGATAATCTTATCGATCCATTGCAAAAGAGTCGGGAACCTACGGATGGGTTTGCAGAACACAACTTTTTACTCCGGACTCTTCTTGAGGCTTATTCTAGGAAAGGAAGAGATGACATCCATATTTCATTTATAGACATTGAGGAAGCCTTTCCTTCAATAAGCATCAAGGCAATGATTGGATTGTTGAAACACATGGGTCTTGACTCTTATTCCACCAAGTTTATAAAGAGTATTTATAGGAACTGCAAAACAACCCTGAAATGTGGCGACTACGAGACAAGTCCAATCGAGATGAAGCGCGGGGTCCGCCAAGGGTGCCCTATTTCAATGCTGCTGTTTAATATTGCTATGAACCCAATCTTGATCAAGTTGGAAAACAACAAATTAGGAGGGCTACTTTTGGCGAATCACAAGATATATTGTTTAGCTTACGCAGACGACCTTGCGCTGATCGGGAGGAATGGAGAAAGTATACAAGACATGATAAACGAGGCCACCAACCTAGCCACTATATTAGGTTTCAAATTTATGACAGTAAAATGTGGCTATGTCCATAACGAAAGAAAAGGATCCCTCCTTGATAAGATCAAAGTTAACAATGAAGAGATACCAACAATAACATTAGAAGACCACTATAGGTATCTCGGAGTTAACTTAAATTACACAATTCAACGGAGGGACTGTTTAACGACTTACAACGTGCTTTACAAAAACTGACCGATTCAATCCTTTTACCGTGGCAAAAACTAAGAGCCCTCGAACTTTTTATTCAGACAAAGTCCACCTTTTATCTAAGAAACTACTACATAACATTCACGCGCCTGCTAGAGATGGATGTCATGATGAGAAAGTATATAAAAAACATATTAGGAGTTCCGAAATACTGCAGTACGAACTATCTGTACGCGTCCAAATCAAGCGGAGAGTGTAGGCTTAGAAACTTGTGTGAGGATTACACTACGCAGTCCATCATGCATGTCTTCTACCTACTAACGAGCAAGCACGAAATGATAAGACAAGTTTCGATTCATTCTCGATGCCAGGCTGCGTAAACAGAAACATGCACAGACATTTGCAACATATCACAAGCACTGGAGTGGATTAACACACATATGACCCAGACTCAGAGAAGCAAAACATGGTGGGGCAAAGTCCGCGAGTCCATCAAATATGCAGCAAACAAGTTAAACACTAAGGTACAATTCATCTACATAAATGAAACCATCATGCTCCGAGTCGACCAAAACATACATGTCGAAGATAGGGTCTTTTCTAATTCCGGAATCATAGAGTCCAGGAAATTCAAGGAGGCACCAAAGTTGTTGAGAAGGTGTTTCGTTCAATCTTATCAGATTGAATGAACAAAGCAAGTTAGAAGTGGGAGGAGTATAATACTTTTTAGGTACCGTTAGCCCATTGTGGAGCAAGATTGTCTTTCATGGGTATCTATCGATTGCCGAGTTCCACTTCATCACAAAGCAAAGACCGACACCCTACCAACACTCAACAAGAAATTCATGAATGGTATGGCGTGTCGGAAGTGCCTATATCCAACAGAATCTCAAACTCATATTTTTACCATGTGCCCTCCATCAAGTTCTTTTAAAACATATAGGCACAATGAGATTGTGGATATAGTCGCACGTTTTATAGAATATAACACTGACTTTAGAATTTTTATAGATGAAAAATGCCAGTTTGTTGATTCCAACCTACGAGTAGATTTACAAATGATCAATGAGCGTAAATCAACAATTATGCTCATTGATATCAAGTGCCCAATGGATGAGCCTAAGTTAATCGATGAAACAGATAAGAAAAATCTGTCAAAGTATGAGCAATTACGTAATGATATAAAAACAAAATTCCCCAAATTCACGGTGGAATTATATACGTTTATAGTTGGAGTATTGAGCACTTGGGTTAAGACTAACGATTTAATACTAAGAAAACTCGGGTTGAGTCAACAACTAATCAACAAACTGGCAATGAAATGTATTAAATCAAACATTAGCGCATCGTTCCTCCAATGGCAGTTTCATACGGGTAAGAGAAATGTCAATATACCAAGGGCAAGTAAGTTCCATCCGGACTTATCTTTTTCGGCAAGTGAGGAGGACTTTCAATTTATCGGACTTTGGCTTATTTTTATTTGATTTTGACTTTTTGGACTTGTGAAATTTTAACTTGTAATTTTTTTGTACATTGTGGTTTTTGGATTTTGAATTGCCTTTTTTGGACTTTGAAACAAAATTTTTTATAAACGGATAATTTCAGATTTATGAGTCCCGACTTGTGGGTTCGAGACTGTAATTTCGAACTTTATTTCTTTCGGAGTTATGGTTTCGGACTTGTGGGTTTGGACTTGTATTTTTGGACTTGTATTTTGTTTTTGGCTTTGACTTTACAGATACTATCTATCAATCGTGGACGTTCGGAACAACATGAACACCAAGACACCAAGAAAGATTGGAAAATGCAAACTTTGATACTAGGGGCTAATCCTCGGAAAGGACTCTATTATAAGTCATACTTGTATGACTTCTTGGACTTACATTGTTTATAAATAAATATTGGACTTTTGTTTTTTTGTAGCTGTTAAAATTTTTGATAGTTTATATGTATTTACTTAAGATATTTACTAATTCAAGTTCGATGTTCGAATCTACAATTTGTAAAAATCTATAGATTAACTTATACTATGATATCAGAAGAGTTTAATTTAAAATCTACTGACTAATTATACTTGGAGAATTTAATTTTATTATTTAAAAGAGACTAATAGTTAATCATTATTTGGTTTTGTTTGTTAGAGATAAAATTGTAATTTTATTTTATTATTTATTCGGTTGTGATGTGGATATTTTTAATTATTATTTATTTATCGCTAGTTTGTGTTTATTAATTAATATTTAGTTTTATATTGAAAAATTACTTCAATTTATTAGCAGATATTTTCAAAATATGTCGAATTTTTCCATCAATTCAGCCAATCATATTTAACTACATTTGTTAATGTAATAATAAACATAAAATTATAAAATATTTCAGTTCGAATGTATTTTCAAACGCTACAGTCTCTGTTACAATATTGCACAAACAATATTATCTGATAATTTATAAATGCTATTCAATAACACTTATTAACGTTAATAATATAAATTTAATTATAAGAATATTATTTAATAATAACTTGATCACGATACATTGTATTATTTTATTTGATACATTATCTTTCGATAAGCTTCTTTCGTTCCACGTTTTCAATATCTTTGATCAAATACTTTTTATAACTATAAATATCTCCTGGCCATTTCGTCACTTTTCCTTCATTACACACCCAGATTTCTTCAGCTACTCTACCAATCAATCTGAAATCGTGACTCACAAGTAACAAACCCCCTTCAAATTCATTCAATGCATCAGCAAGAGAATCAATTGTTTCCAAATCTAAATGATTTGTTGGTTCATCAAGTAACAACATATGTGGACGTTGTTCGGCTAACCATGCAAATATTATTCGACATCGTTGACCATCTGAAAGCGATTTGATTAGACAAGTCTGGTGAATTCCTGTTAATCCATATCTTCCCAGTCGTTTACGCATATCATTTGTTTCTTTGATATTGGGGAATTTCTTCATCATCCATTGCAATGGTGTCACATTAAGATCGAGTATTTCATGAAGATGTTGATGATATCGACCGATTCTACAATGTGAATTTCGTCTAATGAGTCCATCTGTCGGTTGTAGTTCAGATGCAATCAGTTTCAACAAAGTTGATTTTCCAGCACCATTTGGTCCGACAAGAGCTACTCTTGTATCCAAATCAAATCCAAAATCAATGTTGTTGTATATGAAAGGCTGAATAAAATCAATCAATATTATAAGCTGTTATTAAATTGGTTTGATGAAAATTTTAATGAAAATAATTAATTATATAATTACCTTATTTTCTGCATATCTAAAACTGACATTCTGAATCTGTATCACTGGTGGCGGTATTTCACCACAACTAGGAAATGAAAACACTACATTTCTATCAACTGTCACCTTCTTTGTTAGACCACTATCTACCATTTTCTTCAATGTTTTCTCTTTGCTTTGAGCTTGTCTTGCTAGCTTTTTACTACCATGACCGAATCTAGCTATGTAATCCTTCATATGTGAGATCTGATCTTGTTCCCATTTATATTTCTTCATTTGATTTTCGTCCAATTCCATCTTCGTCGTCATATATTGATCATAATTACCAGTATAATAATTTAATTTTTTATCATGCATATGAATGATATTTGTACAAACACCGTTGAGAAAATCTTCTGAATGAGAAATAATAACAAGAATTCTGTTATATTTGCTCAATTCCTTTTCCAACCATACACAAGCATTCAAATCGAGATGATTTGTTGGTTCATCAAGCATCAATAGTGCTGGTTTTATAAATAATGCTCTCGCCAACGATATTCTCATTCTCCAACCTCCACTAAAATGTTTCACTGCTTTGTTTTGCATATCCTTTGTAAATCCCAATCCGAAAAGAATTTCTGCAGCTCTTTTCTCTGCTCTGTCAATGTCCAAATCATCTAATCTTTCATAAACTTCAACTAATCGATTTTGTGATTCATCATCATCTTGTAGAGAAAGATATTCAGCTTCTTGTTCCAATCGTAAACGTTCAGAATCAGCTTCAATAACACATTCCAAAGCTGTTTTATTAGATGGAGACATCTCACGTTGTAATAAATAATTATCGATATGTGAAGGAATGGGTAATTCATTATTTGATAAAGCGGCAAACAATGTCGATTTACCACAACCATTTAATCCAATCAATCCATAACGTCTACCATTATTTAATTCGATTGATGTATCTATTAAGATTTCTTGACCGTGGAATGTTATACAAAGACTACTTAAATGAATATCACGAGATTGTTTCTGAGAAGATAGAACACCAGTCACACTTCTATATTGTGCAACTTCATTACTACATAAATTTATACTTTCTATTTCAGTTGTTGTTGATAGACCAATTACATCATCATTGATTTCTTGCTTAGATACTTTCTGATTATTATCGATATTGTTAATGTCAGTGATGATTATTTTCTGATCTTTTGATTTACTTTGTTCAACAATTTCATTTTTCTTATTTTGATGTTTTTTGGCACCTAATTTCTTAGCTGCAGCTTTTGATTTCTTATTATCTGATGGCATTTTTCAACAACAATAATAATAATGACAATAAATAGAAATCTCTCACTTTTATATGTTCATTAATAAGGAATTATTATCATTGTTATTCACATTTTATTAAGGAATATTTTTTAAATATATTTCTTGAATTTATCAAATTAAGGAAATATAAACTGCAAAAACATCAAAATTTAATAAAAAGAAGATTTTGGTCATAAGTATTAAACATGATTGACAAAATAAAAGCTTTTCAAAAGAAATTGACAATATGAAAGAAGCATATAGTTGCTGGAAATTTGGAAATGTTTCCAAGTCTTTTTAAAAGGGATTATCAAGAAATTATGATTTTATATTAACAAATCTTGAAAAATATTTCCATCGATATCCGTTGACAAGTATGACTGGATTAGAAACCCATTCGTATAATTTAAGCAATCTAATGAACTGCTCTAATTAACAGGAGAAGAACTTGCTAGTCTTCTAAATGACAGGATATTAAAGTTGAAGCATTTTGATCTTAACCTGAATGCATTTTGGTTGCTGGTTGAAAAGGAAAATCCTATAATTGCCTGGAAAGCGCTACGAAATCTTACGTAATTTTCAACCTCATATTTGTGTGAATTTGGATTTTCAGTTCTGACAACCATTAAACACAAGAACGAACATAATTACTGTCTGTGGAAGATGAACGTGGTGTGTGTCTGTCAAAAACACGACCAAATCTTAAAGAGCTGTGCAAGAAGCACCACTGAGTTTTTGATAAGAATAAATTTAGTTTATTCAAACATGTGCAATTTTGTTTTCATTTCGTAAACAAACATGTACAATACTCTGAACACAAATGCTGTTTTCTGCATAAAACAATTAAATGAAACAGAGATTACTCGAGCCAGAGGAATGATTTCGTGGGGTTCCTCTTCAGCAAAAAGGTTGAAAACCACTACTTTAGATATTCCGTCAAGTCAACAACGGTTGAGTAGAGATTCTGTGACACTATGGAGTTTCTATCAGTGTTAAGAGTGAAAATTGTTGGAAGAGATTAAAAAGTCCGTAATTAAAAAAGGTGAACGACCACTACGATGTTCCTGATATGGAAGCGGTAGATTTTTTAAGTTAGTCAGTAATAGTTCAAATAACTAAATAAAATTTTTAAAACTTAATTAAATTACCTAATAAATTTAAATTTTAAGATTTATTGTAGAAGGTAGAAATTTATGAATCAGTACAAGGTCGAGAAGCAATTTGATCCAATCGAAGATCCAGTGATGCACAAGGTAGAAGATCAAAGTAACACATTGTATACATTTCGTCGGTGGTGTTGAATCAATAGATGACAAGAAAACTCGAAATGGAACCAGATTTGAGGAGATGTTTAAGAAGGATGACGCCAGGGTGTGGAGTAACGCAACGATTAACGGTTCTGGAGTAGATATATTGTGGGATTAGGGGGCGTCTATTACAGTGATGAGCGAGTGGTATTGGAGGAAAATGAGTTATGAATGTTCTTAATCTCAATTATTATCCCAATTAATCCCATATTGATGAAAATGGAGGAAAACAAAATGAGAGGATTACTGATTTCTAGCAATAGGATATCTTGACTAGTATATGCCGATGAACTCGCGCTGGTAAGTGGAGACAACAAAACCCTCAAAACTAGCTCAATTACTCGGTTTTCGATTCAAATCCTCTAAATAATACAAAAATAAGTGATACTCCATATAATCACAGTTGGTGTACTAAAAACATGAGTGAAATTCAACGAGTTCCTCCTACGAAATCTTGGGCTACCACAACATCTGATAAATTTGAAATTAATTGCATTAAATCGAACATTTTAACATCGTTCCTCCGATGATAAACTATTACATGCGATTCATCAATTATCCTGTATTATCTGCTCCACTAAACACCGCAAAAGTGGGTGGAGACAAGAAATTACATGGGTCAGAATAGTGTCAAAAAATTCTTTTGAAGCTAAAGTTGGCACTCTGTGAAGCACCAATTCTTAATTCCGTAAAAGAATATTTGAACTCGATAATGTTGCAGTGCAACCGGGGCCATTCTAAGCCAAGTTACTGAAAAAACAATAGGTCTCGATTATTTACAATGAGCTAGAAAGGATACTGTGTTACCACGAAGGAGCTGCTGGCTATCCATGAATATGTTATTTACTTTAGACAATACGTGTACTGGAAGATATTCATCGCGATGTAGGATTACATGACCTTGGTATTCTTGACTACAACATTTTAAACAAGAATAACGACTATGTTAGAATACGATTTCGATTTAAGATACAAAAAAGAAGAGAGTCACAACAATGCGGATGGATAGTCTAGGATCAACGAGACACTATGTTCCTAGTGCAAGGCGAGACACGGTGCAGCACAAACGGAAAATCCTAAAAACATATATTTAGCTCAACTACAAATAAATTTGGACATAATGCATACAATCCCCTAAGCGCAGCATAAAGATGCAGAAATAGTGGAGATATTCATATTTCTAAATGGTGAAATAACTCTAATTAGGACGGAAATCTCGGATAAACATTCATTTAAAGATAAGAATTAAAGATAACCTGAATGTTGTCGATGATACGCTGATACTGTACAAACAGAAGGGTTTGGCCGCTGAAATAGTAAAAGTTTTCGCCTCTCAATTTGTTAGAACTATTCACAAGGAATTCTACTACTTAGACTCAAAGAAAACATATTTAGAAGGCAGTTTTATTGCTCCGACATGTTCAATACCATCAAAGAGATATTGAAAGAATATATTATCTATGCAAAGAGAAAGGTTGATTAATCCAGAACTAAAGAGCTTCTGCTCCCTCGATTAGGCTCGTAGTTTCAAGAGCAGATCATGATGGACATTGATAAAATGGACACGGTGCATAGTAACAAGAAGTAACAAGTAGTCATTATCGAAAGATTCAGGAAGGAGGTGAGCCTCACTGTTACATCTAAGCAAGACGAAAAGATTACCTTCGAGGTTTTTTTAAATTCGTGTATTTTGTTGGGTTATTAACGAAAATCAAACTCTGACTCCTCGAAGGTATATTAATCAATATATAAAACACTCTGACAATAACTCGACAAATCAATATACAAAACACTCTAACAAAATCTCGACAATCGATATGATCTCAATAGTTTTACCAAATCTGGCTACTAACTGGCAGTTGTCCATCTTTACATCACCTTTTATATTCGCGATCTGTGTGCATCTTTCTGTGCCATGATGCACTACAATTTGATTTGGTGTTTACCTTTCTGTGTTCTTATTGGTTATTTAGGTTTTTACATGAATGGGATTTATCAATCCCTGGATGTGTGTTCTGTGTAGTTATGCCCTTTTTTTTCCGGATTGTAATTTGCTAATTAGCTTCACGGTAATTGGGCAATTGGCATGCCTGTATGGTCATGTAGGCATGTAAATGTTCAAAGTGCCAAAACAAGGGTTCCAAGGTGTAATTTCGTTTTTCTTTTTGCTGAATTTCATCTCACTCTACAATTTATAGTTTTGAAAAGACAAAGTGCATTCTATCTGATAACGGGAAACAATATGGAAGCAAATTTATGAAGGATGAGTGCTCAAAATTGGGAATCAAACAAGGATTTTGCTCACCATACCAACATCAATTGAACAAATTAGTAGAGAGAGTTATCAGAACGTTACGAGACAGCTTCCTTAAAGGACAAAAGCACTGAGAAAAGTTGGGCTAAATTTCTGCAAAGGATAAAGTTCTGCATCAAAGCAACACATCAATCAGCAACGGAGTTCTCGCCTTTAACTTAATGATTTCTTGATTTTATCACTTTTCTCGTTTAAAGTCGAGGTGTGACAATTCTACATGAAAATATTGTGAGATAAAAATAAAATTATAAATCCTAACACATACATCAACTAATCGATATGAATGCTCAATGAAAATATTTATATTTTTTTAATATTTTCCACCAATATCAATTCAAATAAATCATTTTTATTATTTTATTTCTTTCATTTCAATCTCAACACATCAATATTCAGAAACATATTCAAATGACGA